>JABWIB010008076.1:18765-31725 GCA_016617825.1 Platyplectrum ornatum | reverse complement strand
ATACTTTATTGTTGCATGTTGCACACAGATACTGACCAGCGTTACTGTTACACTGTTATTACACTTGGGCTGGAAACATAATTTCTCAACTCTAATACTGTTGATAAATTTAACTCCCCTGCAATTCAACATGGTTTTTTTGCCCACTTGTGAGCAAGTCAGTAGTACTTAAAGTCAGGATCGGGTCCACAGTGTGTTCATTTTCCGCTTGCACTGTGGTAAGTTTGGATCTGCTGCAAAAAGCCTAACCATTCCTAGTGGTCGGAAAACGTCTCCTTTTCCTACGTCTGGATCCAGTCCTGTATTTTTGACCCAGAATTTTATTACTTTTGGATTTATTTCTTCCTCTATAATGTTCATTTTTGTGTCTGAGGAAGGAAGCGAGGAAGGACGGGCCTCTGTTCCTGATTCTATTCACAGTCAGTGATTTAATAAGTTATGTGGGTAGATTTACTAATGGACAGGCTGCTAAACTCGCCCCTTTTTGGTGTTGATTGTACCGGATTTGCTACACTAGAAAACTGGCTGAAAAATAGAGGAGTTTGTTATAATAAAAATCCACCAATTTTATTTTATTTAAAATAATTATTAATAAAATAAAATTGCCCTACCTGTCCTTTATGCCATGCTGATGCTTGTAGCACTCCAGGTACTACCATGGCCATGTCCCCCATATTGCTTAAAATAAATGTATAAAGTTAATAAACAATTAAAGTTTTGACTTACCATCCTGAAGAATCAGTGCTGACATCTGCATTTAATGCACACAGGCCCACCTAGAGCTATCCACCAATCAGACTGCTGATAGTCCTCCTCCTCATTTTCCTAGCTGGCAGCCAGTGAATGGCTCAGCACACTGATTGGTGGATGGCTAAGCAGCACTTGGTAGCGGCCCATCACTCCAGTGGCCCATCTGGCATTTGCCCTTCTTGTCACTCATCCCCAGCAACGTTCGTTGGGTAGTAACAGGTAAAAATACCACCTATCAGTACATTTACACCATGGGGTTTTAATCTGGTGTGCATTGATGATAAGCCTGCTCTTTTCTTTGCATATTAATAATTCTGCACCAGGATGTGTATTTTGACCCATGTGTCCAAGTCCTTCATAATAAAGTTGTCTGAAACATAGAATACAGACACATGGCTTTAATAATGCTGGGCTTACCACACTCCTACTACTGCTGTGATTGAGCATTATCATACAAAGTAAGAAGATAGTTTAGAATGTATAATTTAAAATCTCATTAAGTAAAAGAAAATATAAAGGGGTTTAAGTGACAAGGATAATGAGACAGGAGAAGAGTAATCTTGTGTCTCCTCGTCTCTCCTTGGTGTTATTAATTAAAGCAGATGTCTTAGGAGACTACTTATTTTTGCTATATGTTGGCAGTACAGTGTTAGGAGCATCTGCTGATGCTGTTGTTCTTGCTTCTAGTTAGTAATATTGTCTTTCTGTTTTATTACAGCTCCTTCTTTTATGCCTTCCTGAATCTGCTGATCAGCTCCTTCGTGGTTTTCATATCGTTTATTGCCAGCACCATTGTCAGTGTTGGGTTTAACATGTGGTGCGATGCCATTACAGAGAAGGGAAGCATGCACCACAGGTGGGTGGGTAAGATTTATGCCGTCCTCTGCAGAGCCATCAACATGCGGCCTGTCACAATGGATCAGTTCCAGACTTGGATCTTGGAGAAGTACAAGTGTAAAGTTACACCTGGGCAAAACCATGTTGAATTGCAGGGGAGAGAGCCAGACCTGAGGATGGACCCACAAAGGAACAGTGACAAATGAAGCTTATATACCATGTTGCCACTTTGCAGAAAATAGCAGGGTATCGATTTATAGATACTGTATCGATAGAGATAGGGATCATAATCATCTCTCAACTCTAATACTGTGCAACAGATGACATTTACTTCCTCTGCAATTCATCATGGTTTTAGCCAGGTGTAACTTTACACTCATACTTTTAAGTCTGGATCTGGTGCAGTGTCTTGTAGTATAATATTCCATTTTCTTTTCTTGCATATATCGGTCTTCCATAGTATGCCTGGAACCACTGGGCATTAGACAAACCTTCCTGACTTTTTCCTATAACCCATTTAATATGAAGATGTCAGCTGTCTCAGATATGGGCTGTGACTGTGGTTAGGACTATGAGTACCATAGTGCTATACCTGATGTCAGCCAATTCTTTTAGAACATTCTGGTACTTGTAGTTCTATAACACACAGTTTGACCGTACCTGCTATGGTAAGAAGCAGCACATTAGGTTTCGAGTCAGATGTGTGTGGTTACTGATCGTGATAACTGTCTCTTGTTCTTCTTCATGACCTTACCTTATCAAAGCTCCTTATCAAAGTGATGTGAATGCTATATTATCAGGAGAGGACCTGTTATGTGTTATACACAGGTCCCGCTGTTACACCAGAGAGGACTTTAAGTTGGATCAATTAAACACTTTTATTTAAATATCTCTATGAACTCTTCCATTTGTCTTGTTTCGTATGGATTTCTTCTCTATGTTGTATAATACACGGGGCACAGCTATATATTGCTGATCTCTGTGCTTCATGCTCCTAGGCTACATAGCAAAGCAGCCATTCATTTATCTAGAATGATATCATCAGAAAAATAAACGTAGATGACCTCTATATATTCATTATTTCATATCAGAACATATTATATAATAATTATTATTATTATTATAATAGTACTAATCTTAATAATAGTCTAATTATTATTTTATTGTATCTATTTGAAGTTGTGAAGAACTCCAGGAGAAAGATCTCGAACTTAACTTGGAAACGTCATCTTTCTATGATCAATTTGCTATTGCTCAGGTACGTGGGGATTGTGGCATTACATTACCTGGACTCTCGCTGATGACATATAATAATATAATAATCTATAAGATAGATCTATATTACTCCGGTATTGAATGACAGGGATTCTGACCTTGTGAAGAAAAAGCAGAATGATATTGAATGCTCTGTTTAAATGTAAATAGCCTGTGTAAAGGTTTCTCCATTGATTTTGAAAGCGTTATCGTCACACACAAAGTATACAAAGTATTCTTTTAGCAATGATACCTTGGCACAGAATTCTTTCAAGGCTTCTATAAAGAATAAAAAACATCAAGTATAACATCAAGAACTGGCATTTTACTCTAGTACATTGAACTGATTTCTATGGGCTATATTATCAAGTAGCTTACTTACCAAATATACAAAATCTGGTTTTGGTTTTGTGTGCACCAGTGATACAGGTCACCAGTGTCCTCTCCAAACCGGAATAAGTCCCCTGGCTTAAACTCAATGAATAATGTATTATTTCTACCTTTTCTTCCCAGTTTGGACTGTGGGCTGCCTGGCTCACCTGGTTGGGTATTACCACCCTGACATTCTTGAAGGTTTACCACAACTATAGACAGGAGGACCTGCTGGACAGTCTGATTCAAGAGAAGGAGCTCCTGATTGGAAAGTCTTCTTCAAGGAGCTCTCTTCATGAAGAGAAGAGCGGCATGATTTAATATCAGTGTAATGCGTTGACAAATGTGTCTTTTAAAGGAAATCGTCCCCCGACATTGGTTAACCTCTTCCAAATTAACCTAGGAAAGAGATGGGAGGATCACTTCATTATTTTTTAGGGTTGTGCCAATGAGAATATATCTGTACAGGTGCCATTATTCAACCCATGTCAGCTGCGGGTTAAGCCAGTAGTGAATGATACCCCACTGATCTGAATGTACCCAGACATTGTAAGGATAAGGGTAAAAATACAATGTACAATTCTTGAAAATGGGAAAGATTGGATCAGTTAATCAATAACTAGTGATGTGACAAATTACTATAATGGCTATATAATACTTTACTATACTATACAATTCTATATAGGTGCCCTTTTGGTTAAAGAAACCTTTGATAGACTTGTACACCTGTATATCATACATAAAATATCCAGCAATTATGAATGTGCTGATATCCTAGCAGGAAGTCGGTGTGTCCATTATCAATACACAGTACGGGCAGACGCTTTGTGTATTACAGCAATATTCAATAAGAATGAAAACTGATTTAGTCACATCATTCCTGTACTGGGTCTAGGTCAGGGATGGTCAACCTGCAACACTTCAGGGCCTAAATTTACTAAGCAGGGAGATTGTAGGGAGATTTAAACCATGTTGACCATAGCAACCAATCAGATTCAAGCTCTCAGTTTTACATTTTACATACTGGAGAATGTGAGCTCCTGTCTGATTGGTTGCTATGGGCTTTTCCTCTGCTTATAAATTTAGGACCAGGGGTTGTGACACTACAACTCCCAGCTCATGCCAAAGACATCAGCAAGTAGGACTCCTGGCAAAGCATGATGGGACTTGTAGTTTGACAACATGTGGGGTGGCACAGGTTGACCATCCCTGTCTAGGTAACATGTAGACTTCCATACAATATAATGTTTATCAGCTTTAACTATACTTGGCTTGAACTGTACAATGTAGTACAATGCACTTTAATATAATTTAATTTACTAAGAGCAGGGCAAGACTAAAAAGTGCGGATGAACATCCAGGAACAGAAGGGATGCTGACTTTTTTGCTTGTCCCTTCTATCATGCCTGATACCCAGCCCACTATGTGGTTAAATTTCTATATATAGGGTTACAAAGGATGGACTGGACCTAATGTCATCAAGTCCCACCCATGCTTAGTAATAATGGCTGGAGGCAATGATTTTCATTCAGGGCTGAAACTGGAAGTGGGGGTGTATATGGTGATATGTCATACCGTCACTAATCCCACCTATTTATTTATTTAAAACCTATAAAACTCCATCCACTTCTATTATTTTCTATTTTTCCATAACACCACTTATACATTTCCACTTCAACCACTGCATTAATTCAAGTCAGCAACCGTGTCCTATATCCCTTCACACTCTATAGGACGTCTTAAGTTTGAGGCTTCCTCCATCTTAGCGTATCATAACAAAACGGAAAACCCAGTTTGGTTTAAATAGATTTCTTTGCAAGGCCTAGTAATAAAAAAATATATTAAATGTCATAGGTTTCTTAGTACCCCCTGAGGTAAATTACTCAGCAAGGCCAGTCTGTGAGCACAAAAGGACTATAGTATTGATATGCACCAGTTCTCGCAGCCCTCTTAGTAAATTACGCTTACAGTATTCCAGTTGCTATCTTTGTATTTAATTTGTCATGTGATAATAGCAGTGTCCAATAGCCATACATGTACTGGTAATCCTTTTAGGTGACATATTGTGAATAATATATAAGCCTACCTGAATGTAGCATGGAAAATATCTATATCCGTGTAATGGACTGCTTGATAACTGACTGAATTTTAATAAAATGAAAATTACATTATCTTTTGTTTGTTACTGAAAACCTGAACTCATGACGTGTGTGTGTCCTTCACTACTAAACAGTGGGAATAGAATTATGGAGATGCAGACCCTCCAACATGACCCATTCCACCAGGTACAAAATACTCTGTTCTGGAACTTCCAGCAATCAGTTACTATGGTAACCACCATTGTTACATTACTCAGACATCAGTTACTATGGTAACCACCATTGTTACATTACTCAGACATCAGTTAGTTCGTTATAACCAGGTGAGTGACAGCTGAAAGCCCAGGAGCGGAGTATTATGTACCTGGTGGAATGGGTCATGTTGGAGGGTCTGGAGATGTTGCCCATAGCCAGGGCCGGAGCGTCCATTAGGACGGCAGCGCAGCGGAGGGGAAAAAAATAATTAAAATAAAATAACCGGGAGGGCCCTCCTCAGTGGTTTAAAAGCGATGTGGCATCACAGCGTCAGATAACAGTGTGACGTAATGATGTCACATCGCGCTATAATTCGCCAGCAGGGGGCGTGGTGCTAGGTCTGCCTAGGACGCCCACAGACCTAGCGCCGGTCCTGCCCATAGCAACCAAAAAGATTCTAGCTGACATGCTTCCATATGTAATAGAAAATTGAGAGGTATGATCTGATTGGTTGCTATATGCAACCAATTTCCCATCCCCACGGATTAGTAAATATAGGCCGTGGAGTTTAACCAGCATGCGGGGTAGTTTGAGGTGTAAAAAATAGACAGCTGTATAATATTGACACACTGTACCATTACAATGTAGAAACATCTAAAACATAAGTATATTGGGTTAATGGGAGAAACCTGACAGACAGGGGGGCTGGATAGGTAGAGGCATGGATTGCTGGGGGCTGAGCTGAAACAAGTTGTCCGAGGTTGACAGCTTGAAACATCGCTGGACACTCCATGCATGAGTGCTGAATGCGTTTTATAAATTCAAATGAAAACTATCTCACACATTAACCCTAGCTCTGCTGGCAGGACCTGTACACACACTAATGGTAGTAGTATTGCCAGTACAGTGCAGTCAAAAAGTTAAATACACAATGGTGTTTTTTTAACATTTAGTGTTTTGTTCTGTATCTGGTAGTGTCAGGCGTGTACCTTACTACTGCGGACATATGTACTCTGCAGACAAAATAAATACAGTATGTTGACTTTTACACTATTAATGTTTTTGGCATGGACAGTGCAAGTGTCAACATATTGCCTGGAACTTGTAACCAACGCGTTTCACATGGCGCAAACACTTAACTCAGTATTATAGGCTGGAAACAGAGACTGAATTTTTCTCTGATCGCTTTCTCGAGTAACAGTAAGAGATCTGCAATCACTGAGAACTTTCATGGCATAAGTGCGTTTACAACTTAACCATTGGCTCTTGCACATAGTTATGGGTATATTGTGAATTGTATTAAGAAGGAAAGCTGCTTGTATTACAACCTATTGTTTCATTTGGAATTGTTGTTCCACTTGTATGGATGGAAAAATGCATATATATATACATATATATACATATATATATATATATATAATAGAAAACTTAGAATTTCCTTATTACTTTGTTTAATTTCTGACTCATATGCCATATTTTATTGTATCCTCTTCAATAAATTCCAGAAGATTGCTGCAGCGTGTTTCAGACGCAGAATGACGAATACAAGGCTTGATTTCAATGTGCTGAATCCCAGCTGCACATTATAACAATACAATATCACACCCATGATCATCAGAATGCAAATACCAATGATCAGGAAGGACAATGAGCTGCTGGAACAATGGTGATGTGCTGTAAGGAACAAGATGAGAAAAACTATGATACAAAATTGTTATTGTTATGCAAACACAATAAAAAATATTGTATGATAATACATACACGCTCCCTACATGCATTTCCTTTTACTAGTGTAGAATTCTGTTCCTGGCATCACCAAACTGGAGAAGTGGCAATAGGTACGCTACGGAGGAATTGGGAACGACATACGAGGACACTGGTGGGATTAAGCAATATACTTAGTCTATGGAAGTTCTGTACTCATCAAAACTCTTGTATAGTACCATACTGCTGCCTCCAACCATATGTGTCATCACATAGATGATGGAGCAAAGTACCTCTAGGTTCATCAGGTTTCTTCCACATACATACAGTGGAACCGACCAGTCGTCATTGGATAATATAACCACTGAATACTTGGCTTTTAATTCTACAGGCACCAATATTCAAAAATATAAAGATTTGGAGATTCCACATAAGTAATGATTGTTGACATTGTTCTTCCCATTTATGAAAACTTCTTCTGCTGTCCTCATTTCCGCAACTGGAACTCTCTCTCCTCCCATCATTCTACATAATTTCAAGTTGACTTTACAAACCCGTTTCTTCACCAGGCATTCAAGGTTTCAGAGGTACTTATTTTTATTATGATTATTATTAAAGAGCTCAGACATCCGCTTGATATACTAGCCACCAAACTAAGTAATTATTATATACTAGGCCCCAGACTGGAGGTCCATTTTATACTCTAACAACAACATTTAATACAAAAGTCAACATCTCGGAGGTCTGTGTTATAAGGTAGCATGACAATTCAGGTGTACTATTTACCAATAAAATCAGAAGCCATTTAAAATGATGGAGACCATGTATAAGCAGAATGTCAGCCAAATGGGTTACTGTATTATTTTGCATTGGTTAGTTAAATGGAGCTATTACTTAAATACATATTAAGGTTTATTATAGCAATGATAGCACAGGGCAATAGAATGACGTGGGACAAGTTTTATATGGTATTGCCTTAGATATAGAGGTGCATTAGGACAATTTAAGACCAAAATCCCCTAATTGGACATGTTAGAAAACAATCTCTCTACTTAAAGAGTAATGAAACATTTTATAAAATAGTGTATAGCATATACTAGTCTATGGGCCTGATGAAATTGACTGCAAAGACTATTTATATGTGGCGTTCCGGAACACACTTTGAAGTCAACTGAATAAGTATTACTTACAGTAGCATTGTAGTTTATAGACATCACTCTCTCTCTCCTCTGTTGCATTTTTGACAGCTGAAAAAGAGAAACATTTGGTCTCTGGCACAGTGCATATTGCATATCCCCCTTAGAAGATGGCTGACCATCCAAATTGATGCAAACAATCAAAGTTAAAAATTAGCACCATGCATGAAAAAGCTCTTTAGAAATGCTCCCCAGATTGACTTTAACACCTCAATATATAGTGTGATAAAGTCAGGGGCATTGTGGTAGAGGGACGGTACTTTGGTCCAGAGTTTGTGGCATATATGTGCTAAAACCCTGGGTTTGGATGTTAGGGAGAGTGGGAGGGCCCTTCTTCCAACAAGCCACTCATGGCTTATGGCTTGTCCAGGCCTAATGAGGTCTGCACCTGGATAAGTCTTAATTAGGTGTGTCAGGGGGGTGTTCAGTGTCTCACTGAGCTGGAAGCAGGCAGGTGCCTGAGAGACATGTGGTGCTGACAACCCAAACTTACCTGTGTGAGTAAGACTGTCTGTGTGTTGGAGATCCTGGCAGTAGGCCTGGTCTCTGTGTTAGAGAGGCATACCAGTGTCTAGCTAGTGCCCAGACGGGCTAGGATTTTATTTTATATTTTGGCTGTTTTTTTTTTAAACCATTAAAACTAGCTGCGGCTAGTTGCACAAACTCTTGGACTGGTGACTGTTTCTAAGCTGCAGAGTGTGTGTAGAAGAGCCTCCCGATCCTGAGAATATCACAATAGTTAAACTAGACTCCTAATGTAAACATGTCTGCACACTTTTTTGTACTGGGATAACTTCTACCCTGCCACCCCCTCTTTACTGATGAATATGTATACATCCCTATCTCTATATCTATAATAAATACTCTAGCACAGGGCTTGACAAATTTTCCCAAAATCTAGGGTCCAGGCCAAGAATCTAGGAGCAAGACCACAATCCTGCAAACTCACCATTAATAAGCAATAACTGTGTTGGATGTCCCCTTCTTAAATACAGGGGTTGAAACATACCCATGTAGACGGCTAAACAAATATTGGTTCATTCAACAAAATGGTTGCTAGTCATAAAGCAGACACTTTATTTAGTAATATATTAATGTTGTTTTTTTTTTTGGTTAATTCCAAGACCATTATGTGATGTTGGTTGAGATAAGAGAAGTGTGACCGCTTTTAGCAACAATACAGACACATAGAAAGGGACGACAAATAAGAGCCATAATGCTCAGCCAGCTTCTTTTTCTTGGATTTTATTTTATTTATACTTGACTACTGCTAGACCCTCCACCACCTCTGATGGGAGGTTATTACCAACTACCCTTTCAGTGAAGCAATTCCATCACCTCCCAACCAAGTGACACCTATACTGTCACTATATGACTACAGACAGTGTATATCAGGACTTCAGGATCCCTCATATCCCTTGTCCTGTCAGCTATCCCATCAGGGAGGCTATTATCAGGGGGACACATGGCATGGGGGACACAGGTCACAGCCAGAAAATGGCTGCTAAACACAGGCTGAAGATCAAATAAAACTGAAGAGGTTTCAGATAAGGGCCAGCTCAAGGCACCTCTCCCCATACACACCTAATTATGTATTACCAGATAAAGGGCTATTTACACACCAAAATCTAGTCACCTGGCGACCGGGATTTGTCGAGCCCTGCTCTAGCAGGAATATACTTATTCATTTCCAGTGGCAACATGGTATGTATTGTCTTTGGGCCTTTACGTGTCCCTCCAGGACGGTGCCCTAGCCAACTGCTTAAGATTGGCTACTGATACCATGGGCCCAGGAGGCCCCACATGTAGACAGTCCTGACTGTCTAAGTGACCTGTCTAGAAGTTTAAGTCTCTCACCTGTTCAGCTATGAAAACTATACCAGCATCAACACAGAGCAACCTGAAACAACCCTTTGTTTCTCTACGTACCATTCACGTAGCTTGCCTCTGGTTCTTTAAAGTGCACACTTCTTTCCGATTTGTGATGACCACTGATATCAGCTTTGTCTGATGGCCTCTTACGTAGTATTGAAGAAGGCATCTAGAAGAGAGTTGTATGGTAAAAGGTTTGGGACATTGAATGCCTTTAGAATCCAATTTCAGAGCGTGTTTGTCATACCATTCCATATGTAACCTTTGTACTCTTGTATGCATTGATTTAAATGTCTAGTGTCATTTATCAACAACTGCCCTTGGAAATCCTTAAAGCCATAACATTTTACAGCGATGTCAGTGTTTTCCCCTTCTGTTGTTCCTTAAAGATCCGCTAAATGTAATATTTGTTTTCAAATAGCTTAAAATCCTTTGGTCGAGACCCAAACACATCACAATACTAATAATCTACTGTCAGCGCAATTTCCACTCTCATTTGCCGAGATGAAAAACATGCATAAAAATAATTCATCCTAGAAAAGGTTCACTTTAAGAAGATTACCTCCGCCAGAGGACATTTGGTTTGGTTCATTGCATTTTCTGCATATATTCACCCTTTTCTCAGTTTAATTTCTCTTTTCTAATATTCCTCTCTGCCCTTGAGGTCTTTCACATGTCTGCTGCTTTTTATATTATCATTTTTACTGTTCTGCTTTGGTTTGAGAAATGCCTTTTTTAAATAAAGGTTTCATTTTTTTGTGGTTTTTATTTTCTGGTCCGCTGTATTATCATTCAGGCCTTTTGGCTATATATATTCATACTGCAGCATGACATTTTCTATGGTATCACATGTTACACTATGGTGGAACCCAGACGCATATCTATGTGCTTGCTGAACAGCTAATTCCCAAACCAAGACACTTACGATATTCAGGATGCCATCTGCTGCGCAACTTCTGTATAGAGTGAGACGTTGGGCACATTTAATGGTAGGGTGGTTGCCCATAGCAACCAATCNGATTCAAGCTCACATTCTCCAGTATGTAAAATGAAACAGAGAGCTTGAATCTGCTTGGTTGCTATGGGCAACTCCCTGCAATCTCCCTGCTTAGTAAATTTAGGCCCAGATGTTGCTGGGTGGAATGCTTAGAACTGAACCATGTTCTAGAACTTCTGCCCACTGGGATGGTCGTATTCCCCCGCTCACCTAAGTTACAGTAGGTTGGTGGGGCGGGGGAGATTTTAAGTGAAACATTTTATGGATTTCTTGAAAGACACTTGCCAAGTACTTAACAATGAATGTGCTGGCATTTAAACTGATAAAAGGAAATAATGGTATATATTTAATTGTTCTCCATTAGGAGCATATCCCAGACATGTCATTTATTAATGTTAAAAAAAGATAAATATAAGAAAAAATGTCAACTAACAGAATGCAAACCACTAAACTAGATTTACTAAATTGCGTTAAATTTTGTAAATGTACACACACACACACACACACACATATATAAATAAGACAATGTCATCTAGAATTTGATTAGTTGCCATTAGTTTTTTTTGAACAGTTTAATCAATCTAGCCCATTTGTCTCAGCCAAAAAGAACGAGACTCATACAGGTTGAGAGTTAATATGTGGTTATATAACGCAAGTGATTGATATAATTGCTAGTAGCATTTAAAGGGAAACTTTTGGAAAAAGAGATTGATAATGTTACTGTACAACCCACAGGGCCAATAGTGCAAAGGAACTTAAAACACCTATTAGGCTAAGTTCTACCTAATTAACTTTAAAACAGGGTTTTCATGAACATAAAAGATATTCCTTGAGATAAGGATTAAAATACTACCACAGGGAACATTTATATCACACGAGTGACATGTAAAATTGAACTATTTTAAAAGTTGTAAAGTTTAATTAATTTCAGGAGCGACGTTACCCTTCAATTTACAGTTTCTTCCTATTCTTTAAGGGGGAACAATCATGAGCATGACCTAAGGATGAAAGCCTCTTTCCATGATTTTGTAGAATTACATTTTTTATGTACCTGTCAAAAGGTACATTGTGTCAGTATGTTCTATTGTGTAATGATAATCTTTTTCTTGTTTTGTAACAAATGTTTAAGCTCTATTTTGTACTTTTGGTTATGCACACCTGCCACCAGGTAATAGAATTTCCATGACAAACCTGAAACCAGTCATGAACTATACTTTTGTCCCCACACGATGGGACCTTATTTAGGAAGCTAGACACGGCGAAAATATGACAATACTTGCTGCTGGGATGAATGCACAGAGGACACTATTTAGTACAATGCTGTATGACCAGAAAACTAAATCGGGGGAACAGTGGCCATAATTAGATGCAGGGTAGACAAAGGTCAACAAAGCTGAAACATCAACTGTATAAACAGAGCCGGCCCTAGACAATGTGACGCCCTAGGCAAGAATTTTGTTGGCGCCCCCCTAGAGGATAACCCCGGGTGCCGAGCGGCCGGCGCGGGGGGGCGGTGTTGTGCGATCAGTCCGGTGATAGTTGTTGCGCAGTGAGTTAGTTCAGTGGTTCCCAAACTTTCTCAGGTCAAGGCATCCTTAGGGTCTCCATATTTTTTCAAGGCGCCACTTACGGCCCACCACATATAAATACCACCACTTATAAATTTCCACTTCGACCACACACA
>JABWIB010008074.1:3896-17815 GCA_016617825.1 Platyplectrum ornatum | reverse complement strand
CAGTCCTCTTCCTGCAGCCTAAACGCAACCCTGCTCTCCACAGCCTAATCTCAATCCTTTCCTTTTCCATAGTCTAACCCTCTTCTCCCTGCAACATAGTCTTAACCTTCCCCTCCCTTTAGCCTTTTCCCATATTTTAATCTCTGTAAACCATTGCAATGATGGGGAAGATCCATGGTAGGTTCAGGGGAAATTTGCATAAGAATGACTTCACTGAAAGGGTAGTGGATAAGTGGAACAGCCTCCCATCAGAAGTGGTACAATAATACAACAGAACAGTGTAAGCAGCTGGGGATCAATATAAGGGTATTCTGATTCTCAAACACAATAGAGAAAATAATGATGCCAGTATAGTATACACAACTGGATGGGCCGTCACTTTCTATGTTTCTANGTAAGGAGTTAACATCACAAACTGCTGCGTAAACGGCGATATCACAACCCATTCAGCAGTACTGTGTACTGGGTTACACTATTCTAATAGGTTTCATACAAAGATATTTTGGAACAGAAGACGAAAGCAGAATTCGAAACGTAACAATAGAGAGAACATTGTTTAGAGGGAACATTGATGAAGCATTGTCTGAAGATTCCACTTCTTATTCTTCTCACTTAACGCACTTTGCAAAGCACAGATGTTTCTTACGTATCATCTGTCTGTGTGTATTAAGTATTGACTTAGTATAATATAAGATTATGATAGATTAGTCTGATATCAACCGCACATCTCATCTGTTGTAAATAAAAGTAGCAAAGCAAATGACGGTAACATAATAATCCAGGAGTCTGATACAGGGGAGACAGAGAAGCGAAGGAGAGGGGTATAGAAGGGTCGCAGCAATTCTTCTATGTCTGCTTTATATGGTGGAAAATATAATCATTGAAACCATAACCACCCATAAATCATTTTCCAAATATAAGAATATTNCAGCTAGACGGAGCACAGGGGAAGGGATTATGGAATGTGGATATATTTTGGAGCGTTGGACCTCAGTCCACCGGAGTGGAGTCTCTTTCTTGCCTTCGATATGCATCTTGCACCATCGGTTGTTATTGAGCTTAAGGTGATAAGATTGGGTCAGAACCTGGACTTAACATACTTATACCTGCCGCTGGAGAAATAAGTTGAGTATCAGCGAGCCCTACATTCCCCGGACCTGGGACAGACGATCCCATATATAGGTGGTCCTGCAGATCATGATCCTCTTTAGCCACACTTTCTTATGACAGGGCAGGATGGTGCAAGTTGCTTACAGTATGAGAGGAAAGATAAAGAACTTTTATATTTTGAGAGTTTTTCAGCCCAGAATTAAGGAAGGGACAAAGCTTTTATGGTAGGATCCATTGATAGTAAGGCCACTCAGGCAATGGAAGCAGGCCATGGAAGGATGGAGACCCACCACGTGAAACGCACCAGATTCGTAAATCTGGATTCACCCCTTTGTTTAGATCTAGTCGGATCTATTCCTAATATTGTATTCACATAACGGCTGTCACTTAGCATGTTGCATCAATAGCTCGTGTGAGACGCACAGCAGCATGGAGATTATTCATCAGCAACTTAAATATTGACTAGATGCTTTAATACTGGCTCNTTGTTTGCTTTTCTTTCATATCTCTCTTTACTCAATATTTATACACCCAAAACTAATAACAGCCATTAACTGTTCTGATTATTCCGTCGTCTGGGCACTAAGCCATCTAGACTATTCTTATTATCATCATAACTTTCATAACTTTTAATACCGCTATTTAGGGGACTACATAAAAAAGCAACACGGGAAGTGTGTGTGTAAATATGAAAGCCGTGACTTTTTGAAAGGTTTGTAGGTGATATTATATGAAACCTCGGAAGGACTTTTAAACATTTGATTTAGGCATCAACTAAAATAAAATAATTCACTGGGTTTGTAAAATGATAGAAACATTTCTGCGACGGCATAAACTAGTAATATAAGTCAGAATGAAACAGAGGTAACATTATGCTATATATTTAGAAGCACTTAGTAGCAATCATTTATATTAGAAAATATACACTATTTTTTTCTTTTTAATAATAATGTTGAATAATAAAATGTGAAAGTGTAGAACNGAACACTGCAGAGATCGGGGCGAAACGCGTAGGTAGCATTGTTTGGACAATCATTAACTAAGGCCACTGAGCGGGCGAGTCCACTTCACAATCGCACCTGCGTCTGGGGTTCCCAGGGATAAACTAATGATGTACAGAGCGAATCGTAAAGTAAATCAAATTGGTATGGAGCAGGGGTAGGCAACCAACAACTCTCCTGGTGTTGTCAAACTACAAGTCCCAGCATGCTTTGCCAGGTATCCACTGTGTCTATTCAAATAAGAATGCTTTGACTCGTACTTCTACATAGAGGGAGTGATATATTTGGGTAATGCAAAACACTATGGCAGGGATAGGCAGTGGGAGTGGAGTGGAGTCTAACTAGGAGCCGGAACTTCCCTACAGCCCCTGATTGTTGAGGATAGACTGGGTTGCTAACTCCTAGCAGGTCACAATACTACAAGTCCCAGGATGCTTTGTCAGGTATCAACTATGTCTATAGAGTGATAGCATGCTGGGACTTGTAATTCGACAACACCTGGAAAGCCACTCCTGGTAACTACCCCACACCCTTATCCTTAGCCCGCTCTCTCCTCTTCTCTTATGTGCCCTCTTGTGCTCTCTCATGATAAGCGCACTCCTAATCCTGCATTTCCACGGCAGCCTTTCTTTCTGTGTCCCCCCCTGTATGTCCCCCGGTTTAATAAATGTCCTGACAAACTCAAAGCGGAGATAACAAAATGCGTTTTTCTCCTGGAATACGAAGACCGGATTACAGAACGGACCGCTGGGTACAGAAACAAGTATAACGTCTTGCAAAATTAATATTCCTGTTAATTTATTCTTTGTTATCCCAATTAGGGCAATGCAGAGGGGACATGCGTTTCTCCGCGTCTCGTACCGCTTACGGTAGCGCGTTATTGTAAGATAAAATTGCATTTACCTCCCTTGTGTTCGTCTTGTGTCCTGATTTCAGACACAAATAACTAACATGGCACAAGTCTGCTGTGCCAGCAGAGACGAGCTTCATTTACAGAGAGGAGCTTAACAAGCAGCGGAGGATATTGACTTTAGCGTTCACTTCCCATCCCCAGAACAATCTTTCCGACAGTCATTTTTCTATTACAGCAGCCAGCAAGCACATACCCTCATTTATATATATACGCTGTATAGTAATATCACCGTACGGGAATGCATTTTATGGCTTTTTCCAGATCATGTTAGCTTTTACCCAGGTAAGCAGATTTTTCTGACAATTCGTCAATTTCCTGTGCGCTTCTCCGGTACTTTCCTGGCCGATCCAATGCCATATTAATAGTAGTCAGTAAAGTGTTATTGCGGCTGCACACTATGTAATATATCTGGCCAGGGCCGGCGTCAGAAATAATGGGGTGCTGGCCCTGCCATATGACGTTATGACGTGAAGCTTTCTATCTGTATTCCCTCTGCTGTCGCTGCACACCACTGTCATGGTGCCGGGCTCCCTCTCTGGGACAGTCGGTCCGGCTGCCCCCTTCCTAATGGAGGGCCTGATCCTGGACGCGATAATCATTGCCCCACGCCAGCCCTATGTATTCACCAACGCCAATGTCCCCTGCAGTGGTTGGTGTTATGTGTAGTACAGGGTTGTCAGCTTTCCTGAAATTTCTGGGATACCTCCGAAATTCCGGCAGTGCCCCCAAACCCGGGAGAACAGGGAAACCTCCTGGTTTTTCCCACCCTTCAATGCTTCGCGACTGTTCGCAAATTCGTGATGCCGCAAAGGGTGGCTGGGTTGGGGGCATTTTTAAGTCACGTTCGGGCCCTGCAAATGTTACTTTCTGCCTTTGAGGATTCCCTGGATCACATCCTAACACAGCGGTGTGAAATAAGTCACGTAATGTCACCCCGTGTGTCACTTAGACATGACCGATAGCTGCTGCTAAATATTTTGAGCTTCTTTGCATCCTATCTAGATTGAGGGCACTTGCTTGACCAACCTTCTCCATTACAGTACATTCACTATGTACATTAACCCCCTCCCTCCCGCAACAAGACCCTTAGAAGCAATGTGCCACATACGAAGACGCGCCTGGGTCTGAATCCCTCGCGAGTTAAAATCACACTGAGTAACATCAGGTGGGCTGGTATATTCCCATGACTGATCGTCTGTGCCATATCCAACAGACACACTAACCGGAGACTTGACCGGCCGCTTCGGCCGCCAAGTGGACGAATATGATGAATCAGCACTATCTATCTACACACTTATTTCACAACCTGTTTTGCTATACNCGTATCTTACCGTAAGCAACACAATCGTAATACACTACTAAATACAGCTTGGAGCAGAGAAGAGAGGGGGGTGATATGATAGCAGCTTTCACATATATCAAGGGATGTCACCAAGTGGAGGAGGGTGCATATATCAGAGGTGTGGTAGAACGCGAGGGCATGTGTATAACCTGGATGGTGGTAGAATGTGAGGGCATGTGTATAACCTGGAGGGTGGTAGAATGTGAGGGCATGCGTATAACCTGGAGGGTGGTAGAATGTGAGGGCATACGTATAACCTGGAGGGTGGTGGGTTCAGAGGAAATGTGCGGAAGAACAGAACAGTTTAAGTATACAGGTTATGCCATACCGTCCCTTCTCCCATGGATTTGATTGACATACTGTAAACCTCCATGCACTTCCTTTATTGTCTATGCTTTCATACCCACCCTGATCACATAGTAATAAGAAGCATCTCCCATTCTGCGGCTGCACAGATATACATTGCCTTTTCCTGCTCTAATAGTGTTAGTGTTTAGCACATATCTGGATTAGCTGTGACAGCGGCTTCTGATGGCGTCTTACTGGCAGGCGAACACATTTTATGTAATGTATTTCTTGTTTGTTTGCTTTAAATAGGCTTTTTACCGGCGTCTCTCTTCCCCGCATAAACTTTCATATTATTATTTTCCTTTGCTGAAGAATTTCTTGTGTGGGAGACTTTCCATTATTGTTTTACGGTCTGTACCACAGTGAAATTGATTTACGCTTCACATCACAGTTTGCGGCTCCCGCAATGAATATTCATTCGCCGTGTGGTGTAATTTTACTGGGTCAAAAAAAAAACTATTAAAAGTAAATAAAATGTTGATTTCCTACTCTTGCCTGTTTACACTGTAGTAATAATAATATACCAAAGGTGCACGATAGAAAACTAAGACAACACTAAAAGGATAAACGCATAAAGGTAAAATATGGGATAATGCGGGGACTTGTCAGCTGGATCTTACTCGAGGAGTTTACCCTTCATATGTATATAGTGATCGCACTCATACACGTTACATGCATAGGTTCATTTTAAATCAGTTTCAAAACATCAGCAGTGAATATTTATGGATAGGATTCGTACCAACGCGGGTGTTGCATAATTAGACTTCTATGGGTTATATTTACTAAACAGCGGGATTGGAAAAGTGGAGATGTTGCCCATAGCAACCAACACAATTCTAGTTGCCATTCTGTAGTATGTAATAGGAAGCTGAGAGCTAACATCTCATTGTTTTTTTATGGGCAACATCTTTTCCATTCCCACTGTTTAGTATATCTACACNCTAGATTTGGAGGGCCAGTGGCATAACGTCATCAGTTGCCCGGAGGCTAGTGCCCCCCATGTTGTTGTGTTTTGAGGACAGCAGTCAGTGAGGAGGGATATATAGCATATAGGGGGGCTGAACCTTACCCTCTGTTCCTGCTGTTGCATGCCACAAGGGCCGCTGGAGGTGCCAGTGTGCTGGGGGTGGGCAATCAACCTGCTGTAGCCTCTCTGGCCCACTTAATNACACTGTGTCTTCATAGCACTGATGTCATTAGATACATCACTATGGGCCTTTGTGACAAAGGGGACATGGACCGTGTTTGCCAAGTTTCAGAAAGCGTTGCCAAATATCCCAGAAATCCCATACGCATACATTTTAATGTAAATCACTGCTCTGTCCTGATTGTTACTATGAATGGACATCAAGCCAGACCCACACGCAGCAAGAGACCACAAAGGGGGGGCAGGACTTCATGTGTGATTTGCATAAACCACGCCCTCCATCCCACCCCCATTTCTTGAGAAACTCTGGCTTTAGAACTATATAAAGCAAGTATAGTCAAAGGAGCCCGCTCACTCTCCCCTTCTCGTCCATACTATGACATGTTTATATAACACACGGATTTCAGTAGCCATAACAGTTATACACACACACACCAAACATTTCTGCGTTAACTTCAATTTCAAGCTGTGTTTGAACTTAATTTCTATTTACACTGGTGATAAATTATGTAGCAGATAACTGTTACAGATCAACACTCTCTGCCTCTTTAATATGCCACATAATGAAAGCTGAAAGGTTTGGAATATGCTGACAAATGAGAAACACATAAGCAAATCTTCTGTAGTCTCTGCGCTGCAACATCAACCACAAAAACACATCTGAGGATATACAGAAATACGGCTACAGCCGGGATGTGCTGGGCCACAGAGGCAATCCTGGATGAGGCCCGGTGATGGCGCAGTGGGGTGGCCTCACTGACATCTCCCTTTATTATCTCTGCTATGCTCCTTAATGACGGAGCGGTGGTCGTCCATTGTGTATGCATCATTTCTTGCATGCCCATAAACTGGTTCAGGTTTGTGGGGGGCTTGTGGCAACTAATTTGGGGAAGCCCCTGCTGAACAATAACAAACAGAACACGCATTTAAATAAACAGAACACTTAAACAAAAGCCTATGTGTCATGAATCAATTTCCGACCCTTTCTTGTATGTCCAGCCTCTCAATTAGCCCTTCATAAGTCCATTCTCCTCTTCAGCCCCTTATGTGTATCCAGCCTTCACGTCAGTCCGTTATAAGTATCCAACCTTCCCCTCAGCCCCTTGTAAGTATCCAGTCTCCACTTCAGTCCCTTGTAAGGGCCCAGCCTCCACTTCAGTCCCTTGTATGTTTGCCCAGGCTCCACTTCAGCCCCTTGTAGGTATCCAGCCTTCACNTCAGCCCCTTGTAAGGGTCCAGCCTCCACTTAAGTCCCTTGTATGTTTGCCCAGGCTCCATTTCTGTCCTCTATATGTGAGATTAGGGCGGGGCCGGTGCGCCCTTAAGGCAATTTTAGGCGATCGCCTAGAGCGGGCAAATGGCCGAGCAGGTACGAGGGCAGCAATATATAGTAAGAGTATTTGCTCTTCCCCGTCACCCTCCTCCATGGGTTTCAAAGTGACTCTGTGTGTGTGTGTACTAGGTCTCGCAGAGTGTGCCCTGGGACATAGCAACGGCGCTGCCTATGGGGCACAGCGTCTTAGGGCCCNCCAGCCAGGGACACTGAAGCTCATTGGTCATCCAATGACCCTCAGGACATTTATCCAGATAGAAGTCTGCATTGTGATTTTGACCATCGGGTAGCTGGACCTGTGGAGGACAGACCTGAATAAGGCATTGTGGCATCATCAAAGGGGGTGGGAGTGTTTCTGACATTGCCCTTTTCTAACTGCATTTGCCTGAGTAATAGATGGATCCCTACAAAGAACTGGCTAAGCAACCCTGCATAGGGGGCCCTAGGAATAGTCCAAATAGGGGTCTGCACTAGNGCCCAGTAATTTAGGGGACCCCATGCTTACAACTCTACTTGGGTCCTACTTGGCCTAGGCCCCCCTCCCATGGCATAGTAAGAACCTTTTCAACAATGTACTGAATGTAAATAAATATTTTTTGTAAGATAAAAAAAAAAAAATAGGAATTGGCTCCAAAAAAAAAAGAAGAGAAATAAATAATTCCGCGATGAAATGTATCATTAGTTCCCAGCATTGGCAGTGGTGAAGGTGCACATAGCAGCTGGAGCCTGTAAGATAGCATATGTCGAGGAGAGGAATCCGGAGCCGTACACGCACTCTCTCTTTAGTGCAAGACATGAAAAATATGCAAGAACTTCAAGGCTAACATGGAGCCTTTCATTTCCTTCTCCGAGACGCCTCTCTGGAAATAATGCGGGAAGTTTCTATAACAACCTACAACTTGTTCCCACACAAATCGTCTCCCTCAGTCGTTTATATTTTGGTTTGGCCGCTGTGTCTCTCGCCTGCCGATTAGCACGGAGAAATGTAATCAGCCGGATAATGGAGAAGATTTTGAGCGAGATTTAGCTGAGATATAAAAAGATCTTATCNTTACACAATGTGCAAAATGATTGAAGGGAAGTTATCATTTTATTTGTATTTTGGGCAGTCGTGGATCCAGGCTCAATGAAAACATTGTTTTATGATGACAAATATCATGAAGCCACATTTTGTGTGTGCGTCCAGGTCAGATCTCCTGGTCTACACTTCAATACTGGAAATGGTAAAATGGGACAGGCTACTAGCTGCATAGGTGTGAGGGGAGCATGTCATGTTTAGCACCCTCTGATGTTTATCCTTTGCATGCAGGAAGAATACTTTGCTTTTGCTTATTACACACAGATACTGACCAGCGTTACTGTTACACTGTTATTAGGACTGGAAACATCATCTCTCAACTCTAATACTGTTTACAATAGCGGAAGTTTACCCCCTTCCCCTGTAATTCGTAATGGTTTGACCCAGGTGTAACTTTCCACCTGATTCCGTCTTTATTTTTAACTTTATTCTTCAACATTCCATTGCATAGCTAGAGCCAACAAATTAGAGTTACATACTGGAGTCTTTTCCGCCTGCGAGCTGGACATTGTTGAAGAGAACATCAGCATATCTCCCCACATTGTTGTCCCCACAGAACAGGACACATNAGCCCTGTCTATGCCCAAAGCGAACCCCACCCATATCTGCCCGAGCCTTGCCTCTTTATGGGCAGCATTAACCACCCCCCTAACCACCACCACCTGTTTTATCCCCTAATAGGGACAAAGTGCAGGCAGCAGAGACAGCGGGACAGTCACCCAGAATTGGGACACGAGCAAGTCGTTGCACACAATCTACATTTGCGCACATCCCCATTTTCTGTGGTTATAAGCCCTGGTAGCGCAGAACCCTTTGATTCCAGGGAAGTGAAATTTAGGATCATACAGCGGTACAATAACATACCGCCTATGCGAGTCAGAGCTAGGCAAGCATTTACATACTTGAATGTGAGCTTGAATCTGATTANTCGCTATGGGCAACACCCCCACTCTTCAGTCTCACTGCTNAGCAAATTTGCTAAATCTCACGGTTCAAAGTTTTAGTACATAAGGGATATCTNGATATCATCTAGTCATTGTACAAGNTAATGGGTGTAGTTGATTCCAGTTCATCTAGCCCTCATTATATACAGTAAATTCTAGATGTACAGTGATTGCGTCTTTTAAATATATGACTGAGGATTTTACATACAGAAGACTTTATATTTCTTCCCATTCTTTCCATATCCAAATAAACACCTTTATTAAAGAATAAATGTGATTTGTGATAAAAGTCCAATGTTACACGAGGACAGCAAAACGGATGAGAACTAAGGACATACAGTATAAGTTGTTGTTGTTGTTCTGTGGATTCACCATTTAAAAAACTCCATTCATCAAGTCCTGAACCTTACTCCAATTATCTTTCTTCAAGTTTAAAACATTTGCCATCAATTTCCATTGCAGTGTGTGGTGCACTTTCTATTCCCATTAATGAATGTGCGATTTCAATTGTCACTTTCAAGTATTATCACAAATATCATTTGAATAAAAAGTTCTTGTTACGTATTTGAAGTAAATGACCTCTGTCTAAGTAATTGGAGGATCTGCTGTGGTGACACGTAAAAGCGCCTTCTCAGGCCTTCCGCAAAATATTTCCATTTCTTAAATTGCTAAATTGAAATAAGAGTGCTCCCCGGGATAAAAAGAACGCGTCCTGCATTCCATAATGAGAAGAGATAGCATTTATCCCGCCGCTGCGGAGAATTGTTTTGTGCCTTTCAAGGACTTTAATGGGGAATTTTTGCTGATCAAAACATCTTTATTTTATAATAAAGTGACAGGCGTTTGGGAACCTATGACTTGTGGATGCCATAAATTGCGGATATATACGCCNCGCTGGCTCTTCTGTCTTGATGGTAAGTAATATTTCTAATAAAGTAAAAAAAAATAAAGACGAGTTTATCTTTTTCTCCCCAAAAATATTACAATATCAACAAAAAAATCAAATAAACAAATACCAGAATACTAGTAAAAACAAATTCAGAAGAGGGTTTATACAAATGGGCCGGTATACCGTATCGGCGTACTTCGAGTTATGATTTGATGTGGTTTAGGAGTCATCAGTGCAAGGGAACGTCCCGAGCATATGGAATGCATTCAAGTCAGGATACAGGCCCTTATCAATCTAGTTACTGCAAAGCTCTGGCAGGTACATATCTATACGTTAAAAATTGGTACATTGTATAGTTTAAAATTAAAACTACATTAACCAGCTCAATGTTGGAACTCTTTGCACACGTCACAGTGTCGAGTCAATGGCTTTTCGCTATGGAGCCTCAGTGTTCTGTCTCCCAGAAAGGCGACTCGTATAAGGAAGATATGGGCATAACTATTGTGTCTAGAGGTAGCCCAACCCAAAATATGACCCTGGTGTTCACCACTCCCTCATAGCCAACTATATTTTGCTGCATGTGCAGTGGTACAGATCTTTGGAAGTGGGGAGGACTGAGCTTACTTGCGTTTGTGAAAGCAGTAACTACAGGCTCATCTCTACGCCAGGCCCTGGAGCAGCTCCTCTACTAATGCCAGAGCCAGATTAAGGCATCTGGGTTCCCNGGCACATAAGACCAAGGGCCCCCAGTCTGTCAGGGGCCCCACCTATTTAAGTCATCTTTGAGGGCCCCCCACACCGATAATCGCTCCCCCCACCACTGCAATTCACTACTGCTGTGGCCCTTCAGTGGGGGGCGAGAGAGGGGAACCCGGCAATCCCCCCTTAGTGCGGCTCTGCCTTGTAGCCTAATCGTATTGCAGTGACGCTAAAGGAATTGTGCATTCTCCAGCACAATCTGAATATGTTCATGTTATGTCTATACTATTCTGTGTTTTGGGAGCTCATTTTTCGTCACTCTACACACAATGCACATTTTATGGTAGTTAGAAGAGAAAAAATGTTATCGAAATAAAAGTTCTCAGTTTCCAAATACACTGACAGTTGGTAGACACCAAACATTGCTCTCTTGGCTCATTTTCTGCTGATTATACTGATTACTAGAAATTTGGCCTGTTCTACTCGCTCCTCGGGGATATGAATTGATTGATGTTCCATCGCTATGAGACAGCTAGCTGCATCCTCCATACATGAGTTGCTCCAAAATCTCTGGCGAAGTAACTTTCAGCAGGAGTCCAGACGTGGAGCNAGATGCCCC
Source organism: Platyplectrum ornatum (assembly GCA_016617825.1). Lineage (NCBI taxonomy): Eukaryota > Metazoa > Chordata > Amphibia > Anura > Limnodynastidae > Platyplectrum > Platyplectrum ornatum. The sequence goes on along the minus strand of JABWIB010008074.1, from coordinate 6,392 downwards.
AAGCGCAGAAGATAAGTGTGATACTGTAAGTAAATGAATCACAGCTTTTATTCTGAACAGTGGAAAAAGTTTTGTCAATAGAATATATGGTAAATACACCCACCCAAACTTTTATTTGTATTGTTTTCTTGCAGCTAACTCCAAAGATATTCTACACCTTCAGATTGCATTCATTTATTGCTTTTACTGAACACTTGCTATTTCCTACTTGCTATATTAGTTGTGTAGATGTTTAGTTCTGGTGTCTTGGGATGTGGCCCATCTCTTTTTAAAGGGACAATTAGAGGGCAGTGGGNTATGTACTATAGCATGTCTGAATGCATGGATGAAGTTATTACTTTTATTTTTTTGGGTTGGATGCTCTTCTANACAACGCCTAAATTTACTAAGCGGGAAGATTGCAGGGGGACTGAAAAGTGGGGATAATGCCCATAGCCAGGGCCACCACCAGGATCACCCAGGCCCGGGACTCACAAAGTCCCNGGTGGCCAGGCCCCCCACATAATGGCAGGACGGCTGGGCCACTGTCTCCTNTAGGCCATCGGGCCTATAGGAGACAGTGACCCAGCGCCCTGTACTGGTGCTGATTGCTGTTACAAAATGGGCAATGTTTAGGAGGCACCAAGTGAGGCTAGTTCGGATGAAGCAGGAGTAAGGTTTGGCCCGGTGGGGTTTTGGCAGAGCTCCTCTGGGCTTATTAGTAATTTTGTCATCTACCAAATGTTGGGAGGTATGTCAGCCATAGTTATCTATTTTCCNGAAGTCTGCAACATCAATGTTTAGATAATAAAATTGTAACGTGATACATGATATGATAGCACTATATAAAAGCCTGTTATTAGACATATAAATATGGCCACTTACTGGTCTAGGGTCTGATTAAGAACATTCCTGCACCTTTGAAGAAAATGAACTCATCTATANTCCTCAGTCTCCCTACTACTGTTTACACTCATCAGAAACAAATGAATTGCTTCAAACATGTCATTTTCAGTTCCTNCTAGAAGGTACATAGTGATCTTGTGATATGCTTTAGGTCTTTAGGTACACTTTTGCAAGTATGCATGCAGAAGTGGGATAAAAGTGCTGATGTACGCGTACGGACCAACAAGCGCACCTGCCCCCCCTAGGTGGGCGGGGGGGGCATTTAAATGAATGGATCGGGGAGGGATGAGGGATGAGGGACAAATTGTGCGGAGAGCAGTCACAGATCCACATGAGGAACTTAAGGTAGGGGTCTAGCAGCGTAAGAGAGGGGAGTGACAGGTGTGTTCAATCCACCCCTCTCCCGGCTCTAAATTACCACATACAATAATAATATAATTATACCTTTTTAAAAAAAAATGAAAGACATTTGCATGTTCTGTTACAAATCAGTATATATTCAGCCAACATCATTTATAATAATATGCATTTCCTTGCAGCATAGACGTTTGGAAAGCTTAATATTAGCATACTATCAAAAAGGAATTTAAGAATCATACCGCACTTTTGCATGGGCAAAAAAAATTAGCCCATTAAATTGGACTGACATTTATATGTTCACAGAAAATGAAACCACAAAAAAACCCCTGTGTAATTACATCTAACTTTCTGCCAGTAACTTTATACCGAAATAATACTTTTATATGAGAAAAAAATGTGTCTGAATCCAATAAGACTTTTCTTCCAGGGCTGGGTAGGCTTTTCAATCGTCTTTCTTTTTTACGCTGCCTGTTAAAAGATGTCTGTTGTTTGCTGTCTAAGATAATTTTTTTTAATAATAATAATAATAATAATTAATAGATAAAGATACTTTTTTAAAACAAATCAATATTTTTTTTTTTTTTCGCTAAAATGAATGTACATCATTCTGGGATATGTTTTACAAGACGCCAAGGCAGAAGCAACCAGCCAACTTTGGCATCTAATATACTCAATCCGTCTGTTAAATAAATTAAAAGGACTCTGAAGTTTTTGTGGGATTAATTAATGATTGGACAAAAAAATTCAGCCGGGTAGTAATTGGAAAAGGAATTTATGAAAATGCACTAAAAAGTAAAACTCGTAAATCTGTGAAACCACAACATAAAAAAATAGCTAAAGAGCAAAAATATGAATAAAACAAACCCCACAACATTAATGTGATATTTAGGCAAATGCATTTACATGATTGCCTCAGTCTTGTAATCAGTGTAATGATTGGGCTGTGCTTTTCACAGAACAGAAAAATAACGATAGAGTGTGATCGCGTGTTATGTCAAATGACAAGTGGATCGAGTGTAACTGCCCTACAAAATCATGATAACGGATTCAACTTAAGGTCTTATAAAGGTAGTCTTATCTTAAGAATGTTTCATAAATACTGCCATGGCTGGATTTTTCCAGAACACATGCCTTTATGCTGTCAGTAAGTCTGAAATGTTGCAGTACCAACGGTAGAAGCTAGGTGGCATATCAATGCAGTAGATAACCATTGTCAATGGCAGGACAACCTGTGGCTACAGAGCATTAGTG
>JABWIB010008069.1:11921-24852 GCA_016617825.1 Platyplectrum ornatum | reverse complement strand
CAGGCGGATTACCTGTGGGATCACACTTAGACATGCAGTGCTACAGGAGCTATGCCACTTTTTCAGTGTTTTGTTGCTTTGGAAGATATCCACATAAAGCACACAAAGCAGTTTGCTCCTTCCTGCTGCCTGGTTACCAGCTTTTCTAAGCATTGCTTCTTATGCAAGTCAGGAAGTTGTCAAGTGTAAAATACGGGACGTCTGGAGAACTAAACACTGTGTCCCCGTGTTCCCTGCTTTAAATNAAAATGTCCAAAAGTGTGTCATGTTAGAGTATTGGCTGAATTGGAGCAATAGTTCTTGCACTGATAAAGTTGCATGTGAAATTGTAAATATGAGCTCTGTAACACTCTTGAGTAAGTTGTGAGTAAGTCAATAGTGNTTAAAGTCTGAATCTGGTCCATTTACATGATCTTCAGGGGTCCCATCTTTTAGGACCTCTGTAATAAACTCTCATAAAGATAATAATAGAGCTCTTATATCCTCCTGCTGTCATGTTTCATGCTGATGGGAACCAGTAAAGCGTGATAAGATAAGTGTGCATGGTATTGTATCTGTCCGTATTCTCAGGTAGATCATTATTGCAGCTTTAATAAGCGTAAACCAGTATATTCTTACTCTGTGTATATGCCAGTATGCCAGTGCCCCCTATTATTAATAGCCTCGTGATGATGAAGCCATTCTCTAAAGCGTTTGCGTTGGTGAGAACACGGATGACATTTGATATGATGCAGAGTGTAGATGGCAGTGGAAACAACTTCATGGGACCTATTCAAACAACTGCCAGACCCTTTTGTTAGTAGCTTTGTGTTGCCATGGAAACATGCCCCCCTCCCCAAACTCTGCAGGGCACATTTCCATGGTCAGAATGGTATTTCTGGATCATCATCCTATGATGTTTATTTTGCATTTTTTGGCTCATAAATACTTTCCACTGTTCTGTACGACGTGCTCATTTCTTAAAAGGAAACCTCTCTAACACCCCGGACATCTGTGTTAGTGAACAGTAGTGTTACATTCATTATTTATTCCTAGCTTCTAGTCTGCACTTCTAAAGGAATTAGAGTGTTTAGAAATACTTATAAGGGAGTTATTTCTATTCCTGGGAGTACATTCATTTCCTTATTTATACCGTTATGGTTCAGGAATAAAAATACATATTGTCATTCTGTTACACTATGAATAGTATGTGTAGTTATGTGTGTATATAACGTGTGTATTACAAAGATGGGATCAAATCATTGTGACCAACTACTGTGCAGCGTTTTATGTTATATATGTTCTATTCATAGATAAGTGCAGCAACTGGGAGATCACTTTCACAATTTCTCTGGTGTGTATGTGGTTTGTGTGTGGTGTGTGTGAGGTATGTATGTGGTGTGTGTGTTACTTTGGCTATATAAAGCACACTGTCACTTTTTTCCTCTGTGTATGGCCGAACGTGTGTACATCATGATACATCATTATACACTGGTAAACCTGCCAAGAGGAAAGAATCGCCTAAATATTTATGTGTCATTGGTGTACAGAACTATTTCCAAAACACCAAAGATGTTAAGGGAGTCTCCGTGTAGATCATGTTTATCCCTGCACATAAAAATAATAAGGCTTCAGTATATTTACTTCACACATTTTCAGGGTTAATTATAGGATTCATTGTGTGTAAAGAACTGTATTACATGTAGTGCCACTGTAACTGGACCTCATATATATATATATATATATATACACACACACATATACTATCTCTTTATTCCAGTCTGTGGGGATTATTCTATGGCATTTGTTTGTTTTTATTGGCAAATAAGTAATTGTTCTTATTTTTTCTTTACAGATCTCATTTCCTGATGGCTCATACACACCTCCAGCACTTTAGCGCTCTTAAACAATCATTCAAGGATACTATGAGTAACTTCTGGTGTCGGCCATTGCTTGTGCTCCTTATTATCTCACGAACTACAGCTATAAGTTCAGAGGAGACTCATAACGCTAATAACCTCACTTCCAATGCTTCGGAACCAGCGCTGGAGTCGCTACCTGTGGTCACATATATGGTAGATCACATCATCGTAAAGGAGGGAAACAGTGCGGAAATACATTGTAATATTGTAGGACATCCTAATCCTCATTTCCAGTGGTATAACTCCAATGGACATTTGCTGAAAGAAGAGGATGGTAAGCTATCTATGTAACTTCCATTGTTTCTTACTTAGAGGTCTGGATTGGTGACAGAGAGAGGGAACAAAAAACCGCAAACACAATAACAGTAATAGTAAAAATAAAATAGAGAATAATAGTATGTTAGTATAGTTTTAAACACACAATGGGGCAGACTGGATGGGCCATGTGGCTGTTATCTGCCGTCACTTTCTATGTTTCTATGTAAATGAAAAAAACTGCACCAAGGGAAAAAATCAGCAACAATAGAACTATATTGTTCTAGTGCAGGGCTAGTCAATCTGCAGGTCCCAGGAGTATCTTTTCACTTAACTCACCTGCGATTCAGAATGGTTTTGCCCAGGAGTATCTTTTCACTTGATATTTAAGCTTCTGCCTCCAGTCCAGTGCTCATATAGAAATGACTTGCTTACACTTCTGATTTGTGCGTCTTTAGGGATCACCTTATGTATCTGTTTGGATCTAACCAATGTTGATTCTTTAGTGAACTTGTAGCCATTCTTCAAGGTAATTTAAAGGCCGTCACAATGTTTCCCGTTGCCAGTGGAACACGTTCTGCCCTGGGCAGCCATAATTTGGGCTCCATGACAATTCATAGTTAATCGATCATTCTGAATGATCACCATATACTATTATCTGTTGTAATGCCAGCTGGAATCTCTTGCACCACAGACGTCACCTTGTACAATAGCTGATAGAGTATATTATTCCAGTGTTGTGTTATTTCCGGCTATTCAGATGTGTGTTCTGACACAGGAAATTGCAGCACTGGTACTCTTCTGAGATCTGATCCGGCCGGCCACTATGTGTGTAACAGAGGAGAGCAGAATTCTTAAAGACGTATGGACCCCTCAAGGGCATTGCTTCAAAAGGTCCTAATAACTGATTTGGCATTAGCATAAGCTGTAACTAATGATCTTTAGAGTTTAATAATTAATCAGCTACAGGGAAAGATTTATAAAATGTAAACCAGCATTAAGTAACTTTCAGAAGCATAAAGAATGGTTTAAAGTTTACATACAGCATAAAGAGCTGATGCTCTTTACATTTAGTTTTGTGCCTGTTTGTGGGAGAGGTTAGGGAGATGGTTTGTGCGCACATAGCGGTTCACATCAGGATATCACTTATTAAAAAGGGTGCAGCATGTATGGGGACATCGCTAGTGTTCAGCATACACACAGAGCTCTCCTCTGTAACAGACACACAGATGGTGGGATACACAATATCCTTGATGATCAGGGTTGTGGACTCTCCTGGAATGTCAGGGCTCATTCTCCCTGGAATGAGAAGCCAAAACACTGCAAGCATAATATAGATTACTTACCATCCTAGTGCATCAGATGAGGGTTAGTACTGTACTAACTACTGTACATTTATATGAGCAAAAATCAGTTAAATCCAGTGCTTTTTTGTGGGGTTACCAAACACTACAGTGGGTTATATAATGAACTGGGGGTATGGCTGTGTTGTTTTACTACACTGGGGCAATTGTATGTATTTATATTCACATTTGTCTGCTTTACCACAGTATTTGATTCTGTATCTTCTAATCATTTCGTTTGGTTTACAAACTGCAGTCACTTCAGTCTATCTCTTTTCTGTGCGATACCCTGTCCAACATTTCTGCAGCTTTAATGTGCCCCTGAAGTGGAATTAGGATTAGCTATTATATTACCTATTTGTAAAGGTCAACACGAATAAAGTGACCCCCAGCACTATCTTTAGTTGCACTGTCTGTGCATATTGCATAGTGATATCTTATATAATATATGCACTGTCTGTGCATATTGGATAGTGATGTCTTATATAATATTTGATAAGATGCTAAAATATTGCATTTATTTCCCCTTAGATGGAAAATGGTGGATTCTGGACAATGGGCTTTTAAATATCACCAGCGTATCCTTTGAGGATCGAGGGAAGTACACGTGTGTCGCAAATAACTCGCATGGCACTGTGAACAACACAGTCACCCTGCGAGTCGTTTTCACCTCCGGGGATATGGGCATCTACTATATGATAGTCTGTCTCGTTGCTTTTACAATTGTGATGGTGCTGAATATAACCAGACTGTGCATGATGAGCAGCCACCTGCGGAAGACCGAGAAAGCCATCAATGAGTTCTTCCGCACAGAAGGGGTGGAGAAGCTCCAGAAAGCTTTCGAGATAGCGAAACGCATTCCAATCATCACCTCCGCCAAGACTCTGGAGCTGGCCAAGGTGACTCAGTTCAAAACCATGGAGTTTGCCCGATATATAGAGGAGCTGGCTAGAAGCGTGCCCTTGCCACCGCTTATAATGAACTGCAGGACTATAATGGAGGAGATCATGGAGGTGGTGGGCCTGGAAGAAGCAGCGCACACGTTCGTGAGACAAGGAGCCGTTGGTCAGGAGGTGTGTGATGTGGACGAAGTCTTCACCATCCCAAACGCTCTGCAGCGCAGTGACTCTCCGGCTGCTGATTCAGATGCCTCCTCCCTCCACGAGCCGCCTCGTCAGATTGCCATAAAGGCGTCTGTGCACCCCATGGCCAAAAAACAGTGTTTAGATACGGAGTCACAAGACAGCATACAGTCCAGTATTAAAGACGACGCTGCGTCAAAAGAACCTACAGAAAGTTCTGAACCAAATGCACCTCAGCCAGAGAGCACTGCAACATGTATAATATACGAAAGCCATGTCTAGATAAGAAACCTATGCATATCATGAATTGGCACTGAGAGCACCTTTTCTAGAGAAGAAGAATTGCCACTTAGCCTTACTAGGAGAAACAACCATTTCTTCCCCAGAAGCATTTTGTGGTGGATCTGCAGCTTTGCTCACTGCTTGAGTGCAGTCCTATGGCATTAATGTACTGTTGGTACCACTGGATGTTCACTAACACAGGGTGTTAACAGGATTCCTAGATCACACTACGGAAACATAGTTACATATTATGATTTATTGTATTTATTATTTTGTAATATATCCACTTGGCATCTTCTGCAGGTTCAATGTGTCGGGATACATTTGTAAATATTATTTCAGATTGAAATAACACTTCAACTAAAGGTTTAAAGCAACAGGGAAATTGGCTTGCAAATTCTCTTCTGCAAGCACCGGAACAGGAGCTTATGGGCCTTGTCAGTAGACAATCAGATTGCTGCTCTTTATAATCTTAAAGTATATATGTTTTGTTTGTCCTTGTAACAGATCACAGATGCATGGCTTAGAATCATCATGTTGTGACACCCCCCCCCTTTCCCTACATTTTCTATTTTATTTGCCAAGATAGTGCAGACTTTGGCTAGGTGCTAAACTAGAGTTACCCCCCACACGCTGGATCTAGATCCGCCAGTGCCAGAAATGCCAAAGACGACAAATGATGTATTTTGCTTCGGAACTGAATAGCTCATACATGTGAGGTGATGTACACTTTGCTACGTCTAGCCACACCCTAGGAACTGTACAACGCTGCCCAAGTAGATCCTGCTTGACTGCAATATAAATCAGGCGTCTTTATTTTTAGCTCACAATCTGTATAAAGGCCATGTAATTCGAGCTGCACTGAGAAATAAAAATGCTTTAGAAGTCTGTTTATCAACACGTTCCAGCTGCACAGAAAACCTATGAAACTACAGAAAACAAATTCACTTTTTTATATTGAACAAAATTATACACCTGAGTGACTGCTGTCTAGCAGGTTTATCCATATGTGCATGTCCAATCTATTGCTGTCCATACACTTATGTGATAGGGGTGCGATGATGTGATGCTCGTCACATTGCCGGATCTTGCCTGCTGCGGACAAGATTCCAGTTACTCGCCGCAGATTTCCCTGTACATCACATGTGCATTAAGCACATGCAGTGTATCTCCACGATGATCGCACAGGTGTATGGCCAGTATAAGGGTTCCATGTAATAATATTTGTTCCTTTTGCAATGCTAGTTATAATCAGGACTATTTCAGTTCTCCCCTCAATCCTGGCACATGTAACCATGGGATTGAGCATTTACCTCTCTCAGTGCTCCGTAGTTTCTTTAGCATTCTTTTCCCTATTTGATCTGTTCTGTGTCAGTGATCGGTTGGGCAGCTATCTCTGAGAATCACTGGGAACAGGAAGGTGTAATGGTCCTTGGACATTGTCACATTGGAGTGGTGATCCCTTAGACAAATGAGCAGAGAAGGGTAAAACTGGCCTGCTGCCCTAAAGGAAATATGTGTCAGCACTATCAGAAGGGTCTATAGCCCCTGCTCTAGAGAATCACTGATAACTTTAATAAACACTGGCGAGAACAGAGTGAGACTATGGCGGTAATGGAAATTTCCTTAATCATGCTATTTCCATTCACTATGACTTAAATCTCCAGTAGCCAGTTAAAAGGAGAGCATACTGTGTCTGTGCCTATGCATCCAAATGTCTGCTTGTGTTAGTGTGTAGTTACATTCGTAACTGTAAAAGTGAAATGGACACAGCTGCTAACAATTAACAGAGTAATTGACATTATTAGGCACTTCAGATGCAGAAATGGCACAGACTAATTTAGAATTAAATTACTGCTAATTCAGTACCTATAATAAGTTACATTCTACTTGCAATGCCATGTACACTGTAATGTTGCACAGCGACTGTAGACTGGATCCACATTCCTGTACATCCCGAGAGTAAAACTCCACTGCGGTCATATATTTGAACGCTATATTTGAGTCCATGCATGTGGGGTTGCACGCTCTCCCCTCGCATACACACACGACTTATGAAACCAGAACACTACCTGAACCTTGCTGCACCCATCCCGGCTTCTGTGGAAAGGAGGAACATGCGTGTTCACATCATCTGCCTGAAAGGATAACGGTCCTATTCACACATTACCCTTGCACGGCCTGCGAGAGTAGCCTGATGTACAGGAGTCTGTATCCAGTCCAATATGGTGCCATCACACTCACATAAGACTAGTGGCTTGTTCCTGGCATTCTGTATTGTACAGCAGCCTGTATAAACTGTATAAGAGTTTCTGCATCTGTGCTTTAATCTCATTCTATCAAGAAAATAGCTATATCATGTACATGATAGATTGCCTGGCATAATGATAGTCTGCACTTCTATGAATATTAGTTTTGATTATAAAATGACTACAATCATTGTCTAGAATGATCATGGCGGCTGTTTCAGCTCTGCGTGTCTTGAAGTTATTGGCTGCTTTGTCTTCTCCCATACAGCAGGCATTGCATATACTGTGCAATAGTATATCTGTCATATCTCCCTTTAATGGTGCTCATACTTGTGAATATCACTATAATCATGCCTTGTGATGCAAGTTGGCCAATAGTTGTATTATCGGCAATATGGAGAATGCATTAACCCGGCTCCCTGCTTCAAATACACTAGCACTTTACTCAAGCTGAGCTCACCCATGTTTCCTATAAATGTTATGTCACAGAGACCAGAAACCCAAAACACTGGAGATACAGTAGATTTACTCCATTATAGTAGTTTAGAAGTGGGGTGACCATAAGGTTGGCTATACTAAAGGTAGATTCATCCAGTGACTATTACCATGCGAATATACAGCTATATTGTAACAAACATGTTGCTAGAATTTATACATTGGTAAGTTCAGTACAATAGGCCATGTGTTTTTTATACTTATTATTCATAGTAATAGAGACCTACACTATGATCCATTGATTATATTAGTTTCCATTACTGGCAGAATGTTTTGTCATTATTCTTCTATACCTGTAATATCCTAGATCACTGACTGACCAGATAGCCATTAAGTCACCGGCATGGCACAATGTATTCGTGAAAACTTATTCTACTGTCTTGAAGAAATCTGTGTTAAGCTATTTAGGAGGCAAACACATTAAACTATAACTAAACTGCTCATGTGTGTTGTGTTATTTTTGTTTCTTTCAAGTGTGTTTAGTTTAGAGAGTTTTACTGTAATGGTAAAAGAATGTATTACTGTATGGGACTTTCCATTGTATTGTAGCATTTTCTTTTCATTTCCATCCTAATTTATATTGAAGACTTGGAAAAAACAGAAATCTACTACAAACATACTGGAACTGGAAATACTGGAACAAGTGGGTAAAGCATGTTTTGTTTGTTTATATAACATTATATTTGGTATCAAACATCTGACTACATTGACTCAAGGAGGGTAAATCAGCTTCCGCCCCCAGCACCCTACCATCATTTCCCCAACTCATAAGAACTTTAATGATTTCCGATCAGAACACTGGGGCCTAAATTTATTAAGCGGGCAGACTGAAAAGTGGGGGTGTTGCCCATAGCAACCAATCACATGCTCCAGTATGTAAAATGAAACTGATAGCTTGAATGGTTGCTATGAGCAACAATCCCTACTTTTCAATCTCCCTGCTTAGTAAATTTAGGTCCAGGAGTAGAGAAGGTTGAGCAAACTGCCTTCTGCTAGGTCAGTCACCCTAACTTTGACATGACTTGTGGCTGGTGCAATTCAAAAGAGAGCTGTTCCCGGCAAACTTCAATGTATATAATAAAATGTAGAATTATTTTCATTTACATTCTGTTAAATTCTGTAGAACAAACATTAACTCTACAAATATATAATGTAGTACAAACCGTCCTGTGCCCGAGCCAAAGCCAAAGCCACCGGAAAAATACGTTGTATAGAAGCTTAAAGTGCGCAAGTACTCAATGTTTAAAGGGCACAAGACTGATGCCAAATTGATTTTCCTGTAAACTAAGTTTTTGCAGATACAATTTCCTGTGTCTCATTATGAATATAATTAAATTGTTTTCTTGTAATGTAAGTTATGAGCTTGTGACATGAATGCGGCTGTGGCCTCGTATGGACATTACAAATCTTGTGTTTGAAAACACAAATCCGCTGTCAGAACAATGCAAAAATGAGACCATCTACGCAATGTTACAAAATAACAAGCACGACGCGTCCTTTGCATAACGCTGCTGGAGTGAGCGTATTAGCTATATCTCTTGGCACGCACTTTTTATGTTTTGAAAATATTTACATAAAATCCGGAGTTATTTAATTTAGTAATGTTTATAGAGTACACAAGTAAAAAGAGAAGGGAGACACACCCTGCCCCCCTGTATTAGAACCATCATACATAAAACTAGTAAAGAAAAGAAGAATGGACAGTGGTATTTCCAGCAACTAAAACCAGCAATCTATCCTGCTCAGGATTATTACCAGACCATGGGACTGGGAGACCTAGGCCTAAATTTACTAAGCAGGGAGATTGGAAAGTGGGGATGTTTCCCATAGCAACCAATTAGATTCAAGCTTACATTCTCCAGCATGTACAATAAAACAGAGCTTGAATCTGGTTGCTATGGGCAACACCCCCACTTTGCTATCTCCATTCAATCTCCCTGCTTAGTAAATTTAGGCCCTAGTTCAATGAGTAGCAGATGGCCACTGTCTGCTGAATATCAGGTCATTCATAATGAATTTTAATTGGTGGCCACTTTTCATGTCACTCGCACCCATCATTGGGTCACTGATTGCCGTTGCTTGTTACCTTTCTCCTGCCATTACCTTTCTCCTACACCCAGAAATTGAAAGATCTGTTCTGATCATTGAGTAGATTTCATTTCATGCTCAGCAGCTCATGCAAATATAAAGGTAAAATTTGCTTTGTAAAAGAACAGGCGTCATCTATCAGCTTTTACTCTCATACACCATAGTCTTGGATGTCATTTAAATTGCACTAGTCAAAAGCTGACAGATGCATCACTCTGTAGATGAACAATAGCTGTATCCTGTGACTACAAAGTATAAAAGCCTTTACTTACAGGTGTTTTTTTTTCCATTTTATTTCCAACGCATTATAGAAGAATTGATCCAAGCAGGAAGCGAGGCAGACATCTCCTATGGAGTGCTTAACACTTTCACTTCCATCCTGTTTCATGCTCTCGTCATTCTAAATGGTTCAGATATAAATATGTTTTTCAACATTTTACCTGTTAATTATGTCATAACAATTGAATTAATAACAGCGTAAGAAAACAACTGTCTATACTTCTTTTAAACAATTGCTGGGGGTTTCTTGCTAATCCACAAGGGTCACATAAAAGGCAGGTATATAGCAGTGTAAGTGTAACCCGGTATTAGAGCTGTGAGCGACAGGGGATCCAGTCCATTCAGAGGTGATGTTTCTTTAATGTGAATGTAAAACTGATCTGTGTGCAAAACGCACAAGCAAAATTTTTCCCTACATGTATCTATGTTGAAAATGGGACCAGCAATTGCATCCCCTTGGATCTTCAGTGCAACTGATACTGCTGCTGCGAATCATTGCAGACAGGCTGATTTTATTAGTCTCACTTATCCTTAACATGTGCTTCTGACTACGGCTGCTACACTATAGTTCCGCATTTAGGGCTGACAAGCTTTCCATCTGCAGTGGCGTAACTATGGAGGGTGCAGGGGGTGCACTAGTTATCCATCTGTACAGTTTGAATCACACATGGGCAGACTGCCTTGTACAATTTTACTCACATTGTATACACATTTAAAGATCATATTATTAAGCCTCTTCAGCTGGTAACAATGTTTCAGGCATTATCAAGGGTGGTGTTAGGTCTCTGTGCGCCCTAGGCAAAGTCACCCCTCACTGCCACCCCTTCCCCCCCCCCCATTTTACCTATGAAATTATGCAAGTCCTTACGCATGGCGGCCCCCGGTACCACCACCGATATATGAAGGGGGTGCCATGCATAATTCAATGTCACACAGAGCACTCACCTCGCTCTCCCTCTGTAACACAGCCAGATTGTCACACTGACATGCCCGTGACAGAAGTCACAAGGGTGACAGCTGTAACAGGCCCCAAGCTTCAAGGGAACCCATCATTAGCAATACCGCTGCCGCCAGGACGTTTTAGTTGCAAATAGTATTAGAGTTGAGAGATTGTGTTTCCTAACCCAAGTCTAATAACAGTGTAACAGTAACACAGTAAGTCAATAGTACTTAAAGTCTGGATCTGGTCCAGTGTAACAAAACAACTATAATTAACTCACCAATGACAAATCGCTGATAGCAAACGCCCACCAAGGACTGCTCTAACATCACTCTCTAGAAGGAGGAACGAGCAGCCCAACGCGTAGGCGTGGTGACACAAAGTTCTTTGTGATGCATGCCCAACAACAAGCAAACATGGACATCAAGGTACAAACATGCCAAAGGACCATCATGACGTACAAAACCAGACTGTTATGTGAAGAGTAATTAACAACCAAGAAAGCATATCGCTGACATAAGCTTACTAAATAAGAGAGAAAAATGCTGAAACACAGAATAAATAAATCATACAAATATGCCAGTTATACAGCTATGAGCTAAAACATATTAATACAAAGATAGATGGCTGAACATGTCAATTCTAGTTATCTGGTTGTGCTAGAAATAACACGTTGAGAGAATTATAACATTACAGTTATACGCATATTATCAAAGTAATAATCAAGGTACTATTCATCACTCAGTCATAAACATGGATATACAAAGAAACATGATTTGCAGGTACATCTCTTTAACATAAAGTAGGCATTTTGACATGTAGAAACTAAAATCTACAGCACATACATTCAGTTTGCTTTTAACAAAAGGAGGATTTATTACTTAAGTATAAATGTCCTCATATATGGATTCTCCAAACGTGTATTACATAGTATCTGACCATTGCTTATAATCAATATCTTTCACGTGCCATTTGTCTAAGTGGTTTGACCTTGCTAAGGACAATACTTATAATGGTAGACGCTGTAGTTAACCCCTTCCCACCCTGCGCAGTAAACTATAGCAGCTGTCACTAACGATCGCCGGGGGAAGATTCTAGACCCCCCCTCTCATACGATAGCGCTGATTGGCTGGTCTGTGCAGACCAGCCATTCAGCCAATAGGAAGTTAAAAAAAAGTAAATAAAAACAAAAAATAAAGGAAATAACTGTAATCCATGACGCCATCTTCTTCACTCTTGTTAGAGCCGTGGAGAGAGAGAGATTGTTCAGTGTTTAAAAGAGATTTATTGCACTTGCTGATTGCTGGGGCGAGAGCAGGGCATTATGCCACGAAAATGTACTGTGTGTCAAGTATAAGGACAAGAGGGATGTTCTTATATTGACAACAGCACATGGGGATAGCAGCACCCCTGTCCCGATGCAGGGTACAAGTACTGAAACCCCCAAACCCGACTGCATCGTGGANTATAATAAGTACATGGGGGGGTAGACCTGTCTGACCAGGTACTAAAACCGTACAGTGCCATGCGCAAATCAAAAGTATGCTACAAGAAGCTTTCTGTACACATAATTCAAATCGCACTGTACAATGCCCATGTACTTAAAAAATCAACAGGCCAGGGAGGGACNTTCCTTGAGTTTCAGGAAGCAGTCATCAAAGCCCTAATCTTTGTGGACCAGCAGGAGGGGGGCCCCAGTACATCTGACGCAGGCCAAGGGTCATCACGCATAGTACCAGGGCAACACTTCTCCAGTGAGGATCCCCAAACATCAAAGAAGGGAAGGACACAAAAAAGATGTAGGGTGTGTTCCAAAAATGGTATTCGCAAAGAAACGCTTTACCATTGTGAGACCTGCCCCTTACAAACTGGCCTGTGCATTAAAGACTGCTTCAAAATATACCATACGTCCCTTGACATTTAATTTGTTACGTTTATAAAATTATTGCCTGCTTTTCCTACAAAAGATTGGGGTGAATCCACAAATTAACAAAAAAAATTACAGTTTTAATTTTCA
>JABWIB010008063.1:0-22873 GCA_016617825.1 Platyplectrum ornatum | reverse complement strand
GCAGCCGCAGAGACTAGCAGCTCCCCTTCAGTAATGAAGGGGCTGCTGGTTTTAGTGTCCGTAGGCCGCACATGGCGATCAGTAGATCGCCATGTGCGGCATCCCTGAACCACCAATGAGATGGGCTGCTTTTTTTGGCCGCCCCAGGCAATAGGCAGGCGCCCTAGGCATTTGCCTAGTCTGCCTATGCCTGGGGCCGGCCCTGAGTATATCTGCATCATGGTAGACCTCAGATGCATTTTCAAATGACAAAGTGCACTAAATGTAGATGCCTATAATCTGGCAACAGTTGATGAGTTCAAATAAAGCTATTATTGATTCATCCCTATTTTCCCGTCATTCATCTTTGTGTAGAACTTCATGGGAGTACAAAACAATCTTTGTACCCCCAAAAAAATCATGGGAGGGGAGGTGAGTGCCGAAATCAGATTCGAGCTCTCAGTCTCAGTTACATACTGTAGAATATGAGCTCGAATCTGATAGGTTGCTATGGGCAACATCCCCACTTTTCAATTCCCCTGCAAACTCCCCACTTAGTGAATTTAGGCCTGCATATCTAAAAATAAAAAAATTAATAAAAAAAAAAGCCTGTACGGTTGTTATTTTTGTAGATAAAACTCTTATCTAGAAATTGCATCTGGGAAAAGTTACATTTATCTCTTTTAGTGGGAGGTTAAAAGTTGTGTACATGTAGTAGAATAATAAACAGGAGGTCAAGTAATTAAACTTAGAAATTTAAGATTTGTTTGATGTTAATGGCCTATATTTAGTACGCAGCAGGAATGGTAAACGGCAGAGATGTTGCCCATAGCAACCAACCAAATTCTAGCTCTCAGTTGTCCTGCAGTTTAGCAAATATAGGCCTTTGAGTAAAGAATAAAGTCTCCTGCTGTAAAGACAATCATAATATTGTACTAGATCCACAACATTAAACAAAGATATTTGCTAGGAAGCTTTCATTCTTTTTTCCTCATTCCTAAAGAATTTCATAAAATTAAGTTCTGTCTTCTTTATACCATGTCTTTACCTATGACAGTTATTATTAACCATTGGTACTAGAACCACTGGTATGTCAGGTAGGATTACCACCTGCCCGGGATTTGCCCGGACAGTCCGGGAATCGCTTATTGCGTCCGGGTTATGGGGCAGTGCTGTCCCTGGACATAGTATAGTCAGCAATTTCAGTCAGCGCTATTTAATGTTTCACTTTCATTGAGCCGAGCTCAGCCGCGGTTATAACTTTGTTGCCAATCAAACCTCGTGTCTCTGCACTGCAAGGCTTTTAACTTTATTGGTGTCTCATTATAATACAGTAGGGGGAGCAGACTGTTGAGTCTCATTATTATACAGCAAGGGAAGAGAGTGGCAGTTGGGGTGTCTGTAGTATATAGGGCAGAGTGGCAGTTAGGGTGTCTGTAGCATATAGGGCAGAGTGTCAGTTGGGGTGTCTGTAGCATATAGGGCAGAGTGGCAGTTGGGGTGTCTGTAGCATATAGGGCAGAATGGCAGTTGGGGTGTCTGTAGCACAGAGTGGCTGTTGGGGTGTCTGTAGCATATAGGGCAGAGTGGCAGTTGGGGTGTCTGTAGCACAGAGTGGCTGTTGGGGTGTCTGTAGCAGATAGGGCAGAGTGGCAGTTGGGGTGTCTGTAGCATATAGAGAAAAGTGGCAGTTGAGGTGCCTGGGAGCAGATTGGCAGAGTGGCAGTTGGGGTGTCTGTAGCATATAGGGAAGAGTGGCAGTTGGGGTGTCTGTAGCATATAGGGCAGTATTACAGTTCAGTTATCTGTAGCATATAGGGCAGAGTGGCTGTTGGGTATCTGTAGCATATAGAGCAGAGTGGCAGTTGAGGTGTCTTGAAGCAGGAAGAGCAGTGTTACAGTTGAGGTGTCTGTAGCATATAGGGCAGAGAGGCAGTTGGGGTGTCTGTATCAGATAGGGCAAAGTGGCAGTTGAGGTGTCTTGGGAGCAGATAGGGCAGAGTGGCAGTTGAGATGTCTGTAGCATATAGGGCAGAGTGGCAGTTGAGGTGTCTGGGAGCAGATAGGGCAAAGTGGTAGTTGAGGTGTCTGTAGCAGATAGGGCAGAGTGGCAGTTGGGGTGTCTGTAGCATATAGGGCAGAGTCTCATTATTATACAGCAGGGGGAGCGGACTGTGGTGTCTTATTATTATACAGCAGGGGAGCAGACTGTGGTGTCTCGTTATTATACAGAGGATGGAGCAGACTGTGGTGTCTCATTATAATACAGCAGGGGGAGCAGACTGTGTTGTCTCATTATACAGCAGGGGGAGCAGACTGTGGTGTCTTATTAAGAAAGACGACATCCAATTGACTTAGCTCATTACATTTTTGTTTAAGTTAATAATTATAAACTAATAAACTACTATATACTACAGGAGGGGCACACGGTAGAGAAGGTTTGATCCAAGTGAAAAGCAAGCAAAGTGAAATCAGTTGTATGTATGTCTTCTCCTATGCACACCTTCCAGCTGCCCTTATTGTCCTACAACAGTTAAAAAAAAAAAATCTAATTGCAAGAATTAATGTGTCATATCCAAGGTTATTTTCAGGGGGATGGAGGGGTGGGGGTTTGTGTCCCAGAATCTAAAGACGAAAAGTGCTGACTTTTGGTTTATCCCTCCTAGGGAAAACCAAAGATTGGCAGCATGGTAAAAGTCATATATTTTGCTTTGGTGGATGGGGTTTATTGACATCAAGCACTGCCCATAATGCTCAGGGCTGAAGCAGTAGCAATGCCTCAGTCCAAGTTCTGGGAATTTTGCAAATACTTGGGATACTGGGAAAACTGCCTGTTATTTGGGAGTCTTCAGGACATTCCAGGAGAGTTGGCAACCCTGCTGTATGTTTAGGTTAATTTAGCTCAATTCAGGGAATATATGGGGAAGGGGAAATGTAACAGATCCTGTATGTGCAGGGGCAGACTGTCCAAAGGAATTATAGGGCATTTTCCAGGTAGGCCAGGGACCTCTTCATGCCTCCCAGCAGACCCTGTTTTGTTTCAGTAATGCAGTGGTTCCCAAACTGTGTGCCGTGGCTCCCAGTGGTGCCGCGACGCTCTCATTGGGGTGACGTGGAATGTTTTTTCTGATATGGTGCAACATTACTAGTGTTACTTAGAAACACAATTTTATGTCTTCTATAGGCATAACACAAGATTTGATGTCAACCTGAAGTATTTCTGTTTTTACTTAAATAGTTATTACATGATTTTGATTCAAAAACTTAAAAAGTTAGAAATAATTGTGTCTTAGGGGAGCCTTGAAAAATTATGGAGACCCTAAGGGTGCCGTAACTGAGAAAGTTTGGGAACCTCTGCAGTAATGTATAGTGTTCAGTGGAAGCACTGTGTATGGAAGAGGTCACAAGGATACTTTCCATATTGTGATGATCACTAGAATGTTCTCTGTATAAGGTGGTGATCACAAGGAATCACTCTGTACTCAGTAGTGGTTACTAGGGTGCAGAGATCTACCCTATGTGTAGATCTCTTGTATTATTGTAGTGTTAATAAATAAATGTGTAAATATATATATCTTATACTTTATATACTGTATAGTGTACTAGATATTTATGCTTCATAAAGACTTTAAAGTATAAAGTAAATAAACATGGTGTGTTCAATGTTTAGCAGCATGTGTGACACGATCTGTCTAGTATAATACAATACGATGTGTTCGGGGTTGCAGGGTCACAATAGTCTACATAACAGACAGCATCAATCCCTTGTAGCAATGCCTGACAGGACCGGAAGACACCCGTCAGCCATGTTTGAACACCACAGTGAGGTAACCGGAAATGTTCAGTACCGGAGCTGGATCCGGGTAGAAACGGGTGACCGGCTAGAACGCAGACACGTCAGCCGCACCTCCCGGGTGCTTGCAGTCTTATGGGGGGCCTGGGAGGTGAGTGTGTCTGGGCATGTGTGTTTCAGGGAGTAGTAACTTGTACTGTGTAGTAGTAATACCGGATAACCGGGCACAGCCCTGTGTGGGGTCATAGGAGGTGCTCTGTATTGCTGCAGTCTTCATACACATATACACATATAGACATGCCTGTGGTGCAGCACAGAGATCAGGGGTGGCCAAGTGCTCCCTTCATGTACCATGATGCAATAGTTATAAGATTCTAATGGATACATTCATAGAAAACTTACTGACTGTAAAATCATTGTATTACTGGTTTTATTAATGGTGAAAGAGCTGTCATTGCATGTTAAACAGGGTTGGAAGTGGGGTGTATACAGTGGTAAGGGCAGTGAGGATGTGGACTACCTGGGAAGGTTGTGATGGCAGGATCAATAGATGGATAAGGGTATCCAGGGTTACTACTTAGTCAGGAAGGAGCTCTTGTATATTTAATCTAGATCACCTTCAATTACAAAATTCAGCTTGCAGGAGATCCAGACAACTATGTTACTATGTATGCCATACCACCACTTTTACTCAATGATTGAATTGAAAAACTATACGTTTCCATTCATTCTATTATTGTCTGTGTCAGTGGAAATTTAGAAGTGGTGGTATGGACATACAGAAGAGACGGTATGTAAACATAGAAAATAATAGAAGTCAATGGAGATTTTAAATTTTTTCATTACACCCCCACTTCAAGCCCTGGTCTGTGTCCATACCCCACGTCTAAATTTGTACTTCAACCACCATTCACTTATATTATTATCTGTGTCCATACCCCACGTCTAAATTTCTACTTCAATCACTGATCTTAAATGTTTGTTTTTGTTTCCAGTTACTACTGTGTTGTTAACCTTCTTATTCTAAAATATGTAAAATGAAGATATATATATATATATAATTATCTGTTCTTATTTTCCATTTTGCTGTAATTAGGGTGAGAACATGACACAATGGAGAAACTAGCTATGAATTTTGGAGGCGGTCCTAGCAAAAAAGATTTGCAAGAATTAGTGGAGAACCAGCGGAAACAGCTGCTTCAGTATCAAGCTCGACTTAAGGATGTTGTGAGAGCTTACAAGAGTCTTCTGAAAGAAAAGGAGGCTTTGGAGGCTAGTCTTTGTGTCCTGTCCACTTCTCAGGAGCCCAGAACACCTTCCTCGGAGGTGGATGAATCACATGATGACCAACGTTCCACGCATAGTGAGGACAGTGTGGAAACAGTGGGAAGTCTACCCAGTGCTAAGGGAGGAGAGATCAGTGAGGATGAAAGACCGGAACCTTTGCAGAATATCGGTGCCACAGGGTCAGAAGAGGCAAGTGGTTCAGAAAGTGGTGTTAGCACAGCCAGTGGAGATGGTGGCCCTTCTACTCCTGCAGATACTGACCGAAGAATGGTGCAGCTTAAAAAACAGCTTGCTACTCTAACTAGGTGACTAAAATTTATTTTTTTCTGATATCAGTATATGTAACTTTTATTAAATATTGGATAATATATGTCATTTGTCTAATGTAGCCCTTACTTGTAGTCATTGTAGCTTTTGGCTTTTCTGTTCAGTGCTTTAGCCACGGTTACTCAAGAGAAATCTCGCATGGAAGCCTCCTACCAAGCAGACAAGAGAAAGGCAAAGCAGGAAATGGAAGAAGTGGTGCAGGAACGTGAAGAGGAACTTAATAGCCTGCGGGAAGATATTAGGGGGCTTCAAGCTCAGCTGGCTGAGACCAAGGCCAAACTGGTTAGCCAGCAGCATGACCGAGCACAAGAGCAGACAGACCATGCCATAATGCTCAGAGAACTGCAACGCCTTGTGCAAGGAGAGCGGGACCAGAGGCAAGAGGCAGAACTCCGCCTGGAAGAGGCCAGACAAGACATAGCAGTGAGCTCTGAGCTTACCGCTAGAGCCGAGGCAGCAGAAGAACAAAACAGAAGGTTACGCAAGGAGATTGAGGAGTTGAAAAAGGAGCTTCAAGAGGCGAAGCAGCAGAGAACAGAGCCAGACCCTGCAGTCCTGGAGCTGCAAGAAGAGCTTTGTGAGGTGAAGAGAGATCTGGAAAACCTGCTGCAGGAGGAGAGGCGGAAGGTGATATTTTAGTGAATAGATATGAATTCTATTTATTTTTTTTGTGATCAATAACTGGTCTTGTCTTAATGTATCACTAGAGCACCCCATCAAAACCCTTATTCTGTAATTTACTGACTTCCCATTCTTGTTGGCTCTGCTGGGATATTACTCCTACCGTAACTACACTGCTATGTATATAACTAGAAGTCCATTAAGAATTTCATTTACATTTAATCGCATATAAAAATGCCAAGCGAGGACATAATCACAGACATATTTTTTAATGCTCACTTAGCTTCCATTGTGGCACACTTTGTATGTTTCCTCAAACTATCTCAGTGATCTTAAAATAACAAGCTGCCCTTGAAGCATGATTATTATGATCAGGGTCACCAGTGACTGTAATGAATGTTGGGTTTTTTGGGGGTGGTTTATTAATTCTGTGATAATATATATTAACAATTATACATTTATGTATAATTTATGCAATTACAGTTTGATATTTAGGAACAGATAAAGACCTACACTCCCGTTGTGCTCAGAGATTCAAAACTGTATTTCCATTGTATGCTGAGTGCTGTGTGGGTGCAGTAAGGCCATCTGCTTTGCTTTGCTTATTTTGATATAATGGCCCTACCTTAATATTTTTTTTTATTGCATCTGCTTAAATACAGCCCAGATTCATAAAAGTAATAGAGTTTGTGTGCACACTTTGCTTGTGTATGTTTTCTGCACCTAGTATGTGAAAAAGTATGCATTTTTCCCAGTCTGCATCTGGTCCTTTTGTGTTATTGTACTAATGGTATAATGTTTAATAATATTTATTTTAAATGTCTTTCACACTCACATTATTTTCATTGTTGCTTATTTTAGAGGTTGGAAGAAGAGCAACATAATAAGCAGAGGTTACTTAAAGAGGAGGAGAGAATCCGCTCTCTGGAATCACAGGTGTCTGAGCTGTCTGAACTCTTGGGAGCAGCTGAAACGTCCAAACAGAGGGACCAGAGTACTATTCGTAAACTGCGCGACCGCCTAATGCAGCTGGAAAGTGAGAACAAAACAATTGCTATGTCATCTACTTTGCGACCACCTCCTGAAACCCTTCTCAGTAAATCTTCTCTGGGTGAGGATATTGAAGAGGGTCCAGAACAGCGTGGATCAGCTCTCTTTTATCAGCAGGAACTTCAGCAGTTAAAAGAAGAGTTTGAGCGTTACAAAGCACGAGCACAGGGGGTGTTAAGGGTCAAGGGGGCTCGGGAAGGAGAACTTGAGGCTGGAAAGCAGAAGATAGCAGAGTTGAAAGATAAGTATATTGACTTGAAATTGTCAGCTGAGGAGGCAGAAAACAAGCACAGAGCAGCAATGGAGGCAGCCCAAAAAGAGCTTGCACTAATGGCTCAGACTCACAGGCAGGAGCTGGAACAGGTGCGTAAAGAAGGGCGAGAGCATATGGCACGAATGGAGGATGAATTAAGAAGTCACAGGGAGCGTGTGTTGACTGTACTGGCAGAGAAGGAGCAAGAGCTGGAGAGGCTTCGAGAAATCAAGATTCCAACTAGCATACCACTACCACCATCATCCCCAGATCTATTTGAGAATGGATTAGAGCTTCCACAGAGCAATTCCTCTGCTTTCATTGTGTATGCAGAACAGCTGTCCCGGAAAGAAGCTGAAATTGGCACCCTGCGACGCAGAAAGCACGAACTGGAGGCAGAACTGCAAAGTATGCACGGACGATTGGCAGAAAAAAGCGAGGAGATGCATAATTTGCATGAACAAGTTCAGAAAGCACTGAGGGACAAAAGCAGGGAAGGGGCAAACATGGAGTATCTGAAAAATGTGCTGCTGGGATTCCTGACCATGCCGGATCCACGTGGAAGACAACACACATTAAGCGCACTTTTAACAGTTCTACACTTTTCTCCTGAGGAGCGAAGTGCAGCTTTGAGGGCTCAGGATGGGAATAAGTGGTGGGTGGGAAGTAAGAGATGAAGAGTTCAGACAGTAGCACAAAGATAAATCTGTTATACCTACACTTTAAGAAAATAATTCAGAAAGGACTGTATAGTCATAATGATTTAAGGAGATTGAGGGGTATATTTACAATTTCTTCTGATAAAAATACCAGAAAGTTATTATGATCAGATTTTTGGGCAATTCTAACACAGGTATTTAAGTTACTAATGGAAAAAGCATGGTAATGTGACATTTCTTCCATGCTTTGAGTTCTGTGATTCTTTTAAAAACACATTTGATTTAATACAAGGTTTGAAATGAATGGGGAAGAACCATGTAGGATTTGAAGGAGCGGCAAATCCATTTTATATTTTACATGTAAAGAAAATACTTTATTATTTATAAAAATGTAGATATACAGATAGACCAGGATACATTTTTGAACTGATGGTTTTATCCAGCTGTACATTATCCTCTTCCTCTCAAATGCTAGATCAGTCGCATTGTATCTAGCACAGTAAAAATGTGTCTGCAAGAAGAAAAGGTGTCACATTCTTCAGTTCAGTACTATAGTATTAAAGTAAAGGCCATATGGTTTCCATTGTATGTAAATATAATAAAAGATATCTGATTTTTAAAATCCAAATTTCTGTGTCTTTATATATTTATATTAATTGGAGGCATATTGGAGTGCTATAGTCAAAAGCAATTGGCATCCATAATTAGCCCAGCTAACTCCTGTTACTTTGTCCTAAAATGTTCTCATTTTAAATAGTTTCGTCTAAAGGCACATAAGATGATGCACATGGACATTTTTTAAGGGCCTAAATGATTAAAATCCCCTTGACATTCAAAAGTAAATTTAGGGCATCTAGATAAATTACTGAATAAACCCATTTTTATTTAAATGGGGTGCATTATTGGCTATTGCATTTTAGTGTAAAATTAGGTCTATCATTAGATTGGTTGAAGCATTAACATTTTCAAGGTGCAGATTTGTGCCCTGTTATTGGGCTTAATGTGTAATTATTCCTTTCTAGCTATTAAGTTGCCTTTTATTTCAGTGGAAAACAATTGTTTTGGTTGTTTTTGTTGTGGCCATTTGGATGAATTGGTGTCTGCATTTTGTATTAAGAGTAACTAGTCTCTTTGTTACCTTTTATGATTTATATGTTGCTATTTACACCTGCACACAATTCTCCATAACCTCAATAGTTGAAATGAATGACAACAGTTATGCATTATGTCTAATATATTTTATAACAAACGTAAAAGATATCCATTTTCATGCATACACTGCAAGAATATACATCGCTTAACACAAATTGCATCATTCCATCATTTTGAAAACAGACGGTTTCAAAGTTAAACATCTTGTAGTTCAGAAATCTTGTGCAATATATGGTAAATGTTTTACTACAGTAATTTCACTGTATAAACATATACAGTAACATAGCACTCAGAAAATGGCCTGTCACACTACCAAATGGCATCTTTGCTAAAAGTTAATGTTATGAATAGTAATTGCTTGTATGATTTTCAAATGTATGGTATATAGCAATGCCCCTCATAGGATGAAGAAAAGGTTTGATATAATCATAGCTGTAGTTTGTTGAGGATCTATTAGCCACCAAATGCAATTACTGTTTAACACAGAAAGTACATCTGTTGGTGCTCGACAGAGTATTTTCCGCACATTGTTATTCCATTCTGTTAGTATCTGTGCATCATACAGAAACTTGTTTATATAATGACTTAAAGTGGAAACTCATATTTCATTCATTCATAAGTCATATTTTGCTAGTAGAATTATAAAGTATTTCATTAACCCCCCCCTCCCAATTATCCTTCCATTCCTCACTAGTAGTGTGTCTAAGAATCTGGTCTGTTTAGCAATCCTTCTTTTCTTGACCCAGCAGCATACCATTTTTGCTTGTAGTAATCTTATTGCCATTTATACCTCTTTTATATAAAGTTCACTTTTATTTTTTTTTTACTCTTTGTAATATAATGTTGATAGTGTAGTTTGAGCTCTGGAATGGTCCTGGTACTTAATAATAGTTTGTTGCTTACTATGTGGTAGATAAACAAATGAATTTATATTCTTTCCAACAACAGCACAGAAAATGTATTCCTCTTATTATGGAATAGGTAATTTGTTCTTCTTTTCCATATAGTCATAGTTCAAATGTTAACATCCCAGTTACGAAACATTGCCTAGTTCAGAAAACATGGAATGTGCTTTGGCTCCCAGTTTTATCTGGTTATATCTCCTACTTAATAACAGAAGTGGTGGGACAGAACAATAAAGGAGGGCTCCTGCAGAAGTGGACAACTCATTTTAAATGTTCAGAAGATTTTCAATGGCCGAGATCCAGACTTCCATACTGAGATAAATTGCAAGGCAAGTGGATGGAAATGGAAGGGGATGCTAATGTTACAGTTTAATATTGCCCTATGCACATCCAGAATTATTATCCCTATATATTTTAAGTGAGGATGAATATGACATTCTAAGGCAGACTACCTACGACAGGATGGGATATGTGAGCATCTTTCACCTTATGACTGGAAGCAGTGATTTTTTTGGTATAGCTTGGAGGATTTGAGAATCTGAATATGGAGACCACATAAAGTCTAGAAATGTTAAAGATGAAATTCTCACTGGTATACATTGATGTAAATTGACTAAGAGGTAATGTAATTTCTTTTACTCTTTTGGGTCAAAACCCCCCTGTTGTTATTTTTAATAATAATAATTTTACTAAAGCTGTCGAGTATGTATTGTGCAGATTCATCCTTGTGCTTGTCTGTTTACTCTTGGTGGTGTGCAGGTTCCTACAATCATAGATCTCTGGATTGTGCTGCTCCCTCCTCTTAACATGTGTGCTGCAGCTCTGTCATACTATAATGAAGGAAATATATTTTCTGCATTCTTTGTAGGTGTCTTAATGATCATGATACCAACTGCTCTACAGATAAGCAACAGTGACAATGCAACTTGCTTCACAAACACTTCGCACTGGTGATAGATGGATATATTATTCTGTGTGATACTTTTAATGAGGATGTAAGATACTCTGCAGGTCTTCAGGAAGTGAACATATTATTTCATCAATGTGAAGTTTAAGTCTGTTCACGGAAGCCGAGTTCACAGGAAGATGTTGTCTGTGAGCTCTAAGCTGCAGTTGGAATAAAGAATAGAAGTGTCAGAAGATATCCATACAGCTGTCATTAAATGCAGCTATTCTTTGTACTGTATGTGTCTTAATATATCTCTATTTGACGCATTCTTACAATTTAACATAAAATTATTTAGGTGACGTACCAGTTTGTCTCGCAGTTTCAGTACTAGATCCACAATCTCCACCTCTGATTTGTTTTTTATCCATGCACCAATGTTCTGTAAAATTAAAACAATCAGTCAACACTTTAGTTTTGTCTCTCCCATAAGGTGCTACAATGCACTGTGATTATGTGTGAGACTCACTGCTTCACAGATGACTTTCAAGTGTGCTGTCTCTAGCCTCTCTCTCATCTCTTTCTGCTTCTGCCGATACCAGCCGTCAAAATGAGGGGACTTCAGGAATCGTCTGCAAAAGAAGATAAGTCACTGGGGCAAGAAGAAATTAAGGAATTAATTGGCATTACAATAGACTATAGTTGCTTGCCAATGTGAGCAATAGGATCTTTGGCAAATACGACCAAGTGGCTAATGTGGCAGTTGGATAATGCAGTCGGTAATGTTATTAGGCAAGACCTAAAGTTAGAGGCAGGTTTTTGAGAAATAAAAATGTATATATTGCTAATACTTCTGCTGAAACTATGGTTACGGTCAGCATTATCCCTGTTAGTTCAGCAGGGGTAGAAGGAGGCCACAAGTATGGTCACCAGTCCCCGAATTCTGGCGCCCAGCACTTGTCAAGCCCTGCTATATACAAAATATAGATTCCTAAATGAACTAAATTCACCTCCCCATACAAATTGTAACAGTGTCACATCATAGAACTATTGCTTAAATTAAACATTTGAATTTAATAGCAAATACATTTATTGAAATTTTATAATACCATTTGTAGGATTTAGCAATATATCCTAAATATGGTAATTATACAATGTATTCTATATTTGATTAACTCATTCTTACCTGTACAGTCCTATCCAGTCCCCCTTTATGGTAGAACTAAATTGTGGACCTGTAAGCTCTAGCATCTTCATGAGATCATCTTGTTGAAAAGGACGGACTTGTGGAGGATTCTGTTGATATAGTATATATATATATATATATATATATATATATATATATAGATACATATATATAAAACATAAAATAATATTGAATATTAGATGCTTCCAGAAAACATACTATTATAATGTATTGTTATAATATTTATTATAATATATATTGTGGTCTAAACACAAATTGGTATGGAGAATAGTGAATAAAGTAAAACAGAAAGTACTGAATTGTGAAAAATCTTACCTTCCATGGAGTGATGGAGCTATGATGTGGCATAAGACTTCCCATGTATCGCTCCTAAAGCATACAAAAGTTATGAGACAACGGGACACTCTTATACGGTGTATACTATATTCCACCTGAATGTCAACTCTGATACAGTTAAGAGCTTGACAGCATCTGTATATTGTTTATAAAGTTAGTACTTGAAGAGTGCCGGTATACAATGATATGGTATACCAGAACTTTTTCCCAGCTAAACCCAGTCCCCTTGTATAAGCCCCGCTCCCCCTACTTTTAGCACAAAATTACATGAGGGGGCAGAGCTTAGCGATATACCACCACCAATATATTCCCACTTCGAGCACTGGTTAGAATGTAGAATATTTCTATTAGGAATTGGTGCAATGGAAAATGGTGCTGTTTCAAGAACTTGGGAATGGGTACAATGCTGAATGGCCCAAGTACCCATGTCCAAATTCTGACACTTCCAACAATGGGCAGCTGTGGGCAGGAAGGATTAGGGTAACACATTATTCTCGGCAGTGCTGAAATACAACAAATCATATTGGCAAATCACACCCATAGGCAATGGTAGAAACCTTTTCTCACCAGCGGCAGAAGAAAGCTCTGTGTTAGTTCAAACAGGTGCTTCCGGAGCATTAAGCTAAGCGTGGAAGAGGGAAGTTTCTTCTGGAGACCCTGTTACAGAGTAAGCATGTTTTTGGAAATGAATTCACCATAGCCTAGGTCTGATCTACAGAAATAGATCAGAATAAAAATACAGTATACGTAAATATACATTATATATATATATAATGGCTGAGTAAATTGCGGTAGCCACTTATTAAAAGAAGATAATTAAGCAATGATACAGCCAAAATTGTTAAAACAGCTACTTATAACAAAATACTGAGTGTATAAAAGATCACAAGGAGAGATGATAATGTGAAGACAAAAATTACCTTTAGTAACTGTTTGATCAATGTCTTATCTTTGTGAAGAAATGGCTTATAGGAAGTGTACATTCCTAGAACAAAAGGGAAAACAAACAAATACTTCTTACCATAAAATTGTGCTTTCAAAATAAATTCTTCCATGAAACTATATCCTGTAAGTGCAGGGGCAGATTGGCCATAGGACTTACAAGGAATTCTCCCAGTAGCCTAGTGGCCACTATGGAGGATTGTGACAGTAATAGGGTCTGGACACTAAGATATCTGTATAGAAAAAAGGTCACTAGCTATAATGCTCTTGTTGAATTTTGCAATGAATAATAGGATGATATTTGCATTGTATAGCTCTCTATTGTATTGTGAAATGTATTAGATTGCAACTCTAACATAGGGGCCGATTCAATTGTGCGCGAAGTGAAAAAATATAGCGTTTTCCCTCATTAGCATAAAATTTCGAGTGAAAAATTAGCGCGAAAAAAATGGAATTCAATTGTTTTAAATTAGGCGCGAAAAACTAGTCATGACCAGTTTTTTTCTCGCACCTCCAAGAGGTGCGAGATGCATTATAAGTCAATGGGGATTTTTTTTTTCATTTTTTTTTTTATTTGTTTTTGGTCAGCAGCAGCAGCATATGCCTCCATTAGTAATCACTTTACAGGTCAATTCTAAGGTGATTGGCTTATGGAGACAACGCTGCAGCTTATGAATCAGTATTTTAGTATAAGCATTTCTGTCAATGAAATGGTTACACTTGTATACCTGTGTAACCATCTCTGCAGCAGCGGATACAAATGTAACCATTTCATTGACAGAAATGGTCATACTAGGATTCTCATTCATAACAGCTGCAGCGTATGTCTTCCATAAGCAAATCACGTTACAACTGACCTGTGACATAATTTCTAATGAAGGCACAACTGTTTCTGCTGTGAATGGGCATCGTAGCCCATTCACACTTTCCACTCGCACAACTTATTTTTATCGCTAATGATAAAAATAAGGCGCGAAATTTAAGTCACGACTAAACATTTGAATCCCGTGATAAATTGGGCGCGAACCCAAAAAAACGTGACTAAATAATTTGCAACTTGCTAAACAATTGAATCGGCCCCATAGTTTGCTATACATAACCCACCCACATTATATGTTTGCAGGGCTATTATTAAAGTTCTTTATTTTGTGCTAATCCCGTTTATTTAGCCCCACCTATAGTTGATTCTGGGTACAGGTATTCTTACACCACTGGATTATGTAAAAAAAAAAAACAAAAGTATAACAGAACAAAAATTATAAAATTATGTCAAGGTTTGCCATACCTTATTAATGGTAGTGATGTACTTATATATCAATGTTTTATTAGACACTTATCTCATTTTCATTAAGTACACCAATATGTCACCTGTTTTAGTATCCAATGTCTTCAGCTTTGTTATCTTCTTTAGCTTCACTTGTTTGGGTAAATCACCTGCATGTAAAACAGTTATCTGTATCATTTATTTATAGCATAAAATCGAATCAGAGGAACATTACAAGATTACCAGTGACACCAGTTTAGAAACCCCACATTCCTAGATGTTATATGTATATATAACATCTATATGTTATATGTACCTCTACTTATGGATTTTGACACGTAAGGGGGGCATTGATAGACCATGTGTAATGAATGTATGGAGGGACAGGGAGGGGGTATAGTGACAGATGTTAAATGCAAGGGGGGCAGTAAGGGGCCATATGTAATGTAGGGGGTGTCAGGAGACAGTAGTGTGTTTTGAAATGGGGCATAAGGAAAGGAGGTGTGACATGAGTATGGAAGGCCTGGAAATGAGACATATAATGGAGGGAGATGTGTGTTGAATTGATTCCAGGGAGGACAAAGATGTAGGCTAACTTCAATCTTCATTCTCTCTATAGGCTTCTAGGGCAGTGTGTGAGTTATGTGGAGTTATCTTAACAATTAATATCCATATAAGTAAAAACCTTTCCTTGGCAAACATTTTTTAGAGAACATGCTCATCAACTCCCATGAATGCTATAGGTGTTCTGGTTGGAGCACATGTTTCCAGAAGTCATTTTATCCACACAACACCTCTGCTTTTTGTGATCACTATTATAGCACACTCAGTACATGGCGAATTGCGTCTGGATTGGCCCCATTATGGCTAAAGTGCTCAAGTGCTTGTTTTAAAGTTACCCCACAATCTTCTATAGTGTTTTGTATTCATGTTACCATTTTCTTACCAGATACCCGTGGTTCTCCAACACGCAGGATGTGTGGCCAGTGTTGCAGGGTCTTGATAAAGAAAGGATTGGTGACACCAAGTAGTAGGCTAGGGCTGCATAGGATAAACATTTGTTACATATGTTTTAAAAGTGTTCACTAAGTATTCACAAAGAGATTATATATTCACAAGATGAACAATGGCAAAAGAAATTTGATTTACAAAACAACTGGTAGGCCATGATCTTGTATGTTTAGTTTACATTGATGTAATAGCTCACGTACAATACATCAATCAGCAAATCAGACATAATGTTTTATAGCGTGTACCCAGCATAACTCTTGAATTTTTTTTTTATAGCTTACAGTATTAATTTAAACAATTGCATATAATAAATGTGTGATGCAGTATGAAAGTTTGGATACCCAACTAAATGTGTAGGCATGGTTGTCTTCATGTATACTCACGCAGCCTGTGTTCGTGTTGTATATTCTTTGAATTCACTGTCATGGATAGTGAAATATGGCCGAAAATCTGAGCAGAACTTTAAAGGCGAAATGCATCTGTGATACAAAAAATGACTAATTGATACAGCATGTTTTATCCTCTGCATAGGACTTACCGGGTGATTCGATGCCAAATCATGACAGAAGAAGTGAGTTGCTGACATAAATATACATAAATATGTAAAATCTGATATGGTCGTCTGGAAGCTGTGATGCTTTGGAATTAAAGTTATCCATATAAAGTTATATTAACTTTTCAATCCCTTATTTTAAACCAATACCAAAAGCCAACATCTATGATGCTATAAATGCATGCCATTACCCAGTCAATGCCAGTACAATTTCAGAGGAGATGGTGGGAGAAGGCGCCATAATAACCAGTGGTTCTCCAAGCAACACCAGCTCCCACAGTAACTGAAGATTCATCAGAATGGACTGCAAGGACCTAAGCAGATAAAGAATAAAAATAGAAAATAAGAAAATAAAAGAAAATAAAAAACATTTTGCATTGTGTGTATTAAAACTAATAGTGATATATATATATATATATATATATATATATATATATATATATATATAACATTGCCTTAACTACAAATGTATGGCAAAATTTGGGAGAAATCAGATACAATACCTTTTGGCAACAATTTTAATTTCCATCTGCTAATGATCCTATAGCTATTTCTTATAATAGTCACTATTTACATACTTGTCCAGCTCACCAGAATATTCAAATGCCAAAACATGAATCGAAATAGTGCATCTATTTTAGCTGCTGTTATATAATCAACATTTAGCGTTACTTGCATAGTAAAATCTAAAATAATACTGTATAATGATCTTTTTGAAAGAGGTTTGTTTGTCTTACCTGAATAGATCCAACTCCTGGATACTGGAGATATGACATAGAGGATCCAGTCGATCCTGTATAACACAGGAGGTACCATCAATGCATACATTAATATACCAGTTATCAGCCATACCAGCATTATTTGCCTTCTATATTTAAGAGTAAAGAAAAATGTCCCTCCTTCGGCCAAAAAGTAGCACCCTACTATTACAGTATTAATATTATTACAGTAAACTAGTACAAGATGTAGGACAATTCATGGATGAGAATCATGGCTACAGCATGTGCAATAAGGCAGCGCATACATGACTATATGAGGTAGCTTTGTGATGGAGACACCCTGAAGCTGATGTGCTATGTGGAAGACATGTAATAGGGAAAAAAACAACATTAAATATACTGAATACATTTACATTTGTATTTTGTTGTGTGAAATGTGGGGAGAAGCCCACTTGCTGGTTGTTAGAATATGTATAATATTGACTGGTTTGGTGGGGTGAATACATGCAATTAAAGTGGGGTGAAGGTGTACACGGGAAGTACACATAAACTATGAATGTAAAAGACAGGAACATGCTGTTACCATCTGTAGATAACTGTCATTTTGGGGTCTGGTTAGTGTACCCTATAAAAGATATGGTATTTGCTACTATATATATATATAGGAATATAAACATACAGCAGAGACATAAATGCTATGATCATTGAGGGTACAGAGTAAAGCACAATCCCAACATTTACCTAATATTTGGATATATGGGTTTGTTTTTTTTAAATAAACTGGTGTTTGTCTCATGCAACAACCATAAGCGTTAAACTTAATTTAAGATTATTATTCATGTTGGTGTGGGGATCACCCGTTATATCAGGTGTACACATATTCTTAAAGAGTCTAATCAAATCGGATTTTTCTAGACTCATATTCTGAGGTGTCTTAAGAATAGATATTATTAGAATAGTTCTCTATACTATACTATAAAATGCAAAAATAAAGCATTCTGCATGCAAATACTAACATTCATTTTAACTCCCCTCCCCCTGCAATTCAACATGGTTTTNCCCACTCGCCCGTAAGTTCAATAGTACATAAGTCTGGATCTGGTCCTAAAATCTTTAAGCAAGAAAGGTCATTAGACACCTGTAAAGAGTCAGGACTGAAATATCAGTGTAGTTAGGCTGTTGATATAGTTTTATTTGAGAATGACAATGTCGATGACTGATTGAAATGTTCTGCCGCTACATTGAAAATTTAAAATTGTATATCTAATAACAGAGCAGTACATTAAAAATCCCCCTTGTGTTTATTCAGGAAAGCAATAAAAATAACATTTACATATAAAATGCACCACTAACCTTGTTATGATCACTAATACCATTGGTTTCCATAAAATCCGACTGGTTTGGAATTTTAACCTGGTAGAAAATTAACAAAAAATTAAAATATATGGAACAGGCTGCAAACTGTGTTAGCGCAATGTGTTTTGTGGCTTAATTATATTATGTCAGCAGCTTGCTAACTTAACTATTAACTATTTTGCACTGGGGCCCTCTATGACTATAAAAATGATTTTGTGACCTGACAATGCAGAGAACCTAACGAAGCCTAACCCTATGGGGTCAATATAAAAATGATCCTGGGTCACTTTTAGTGTATACTCTACATGGAGTAAGAAATCTTTCTGTAAAATCTGTCATTAAATCATCTCGTTTGTACCCTCTTTAAGCCCTATGACCAATCAGCCTCTACCCCACAACCCCATAAAAAGCACTATATTTTTCTATTTTTTTTTATCTATGTACAGACACATCCTTGATGAGAAATTGATTCAGAGCCCTCTTGATCTCAGACTGGGGTGACCATCTTTCAGCAGGACAACGATCATAAGCTCACAGCCAATATATCAAAG
This sequence comes from Platyplectrum ornatum, assembly GCA_016617825.1. NCBI lineage: Eukaryota > Metazoa > Chordata > Amphibia > Anura > Limnodynastidae > Platyplectrum > Platyplectrum ornatum. The sequence continues at coordinate 4,022 of JABWIB010008063.1, read as the reverse complement.
GAGTGGCATCAGGACAACTCTGTGAATGTCCTTGAGTGGCCCAGCCAGACCCTAGATTTGAATCTGATTTAACATCTCTGGAAAGATCTGAAAATGGCTGTGCACCAACACTTCCCATCCAATCTGATGGTGCTGAAAAGAGGAATGGGTGGACTGGAAAGTCAGCAAAACATATTTAACATTGATTTATGAACAGATTTCTTGACTTTTCCTTAAATGCCTAGTATTTTTCCTGTGATTAAAAACAATTACAGAGCAGAGCAGATCAGGTAGTCATGTAGCTAGTACCTGCAGGACAAGTCCCATGATTGGTAAGGACAGAGACACACCAGGTTCAGGGAAGGGCCAGCGATCAATTTGATTACAAACTAAAAAACAACCAAAAAAGTACTGAATCATTTCATACAGCAATGATAAAACATTATACATATTAATATAAATGAGGCAATGCAATTAAATATACAAATAATACATATAATAAGTATAATGTGTTAAATCAAATAAGACATATGAAATATTCTAATTACTGCTTGGGCAACTATCACTCTTCTCCGACCCATTCCTCTAACTCTACTTATAAAGACTACTTAGTTCCTACTCTTTAGGTAAAGTTGCCCAAGGAAACTTATATTATATATAACCATATTCTAGTCATCCCAAATTATTTGTTGTGAAGGCCAAACCACTATTAATGAGCACAAACCCCAAGAAATAATTACTGAAACAAGCCAGTTCCTAGTCCTATATTATTATCTTAAACTGAGCTGCAGTTTAATCCTCAGTAATTAATTCCTACCATTAGATTATTATTATTATTATTAATAATAATATTAATATAAAAAAACATTGTTTGCTAATCATTACTAAATTATTTGCTACAATTCAATGTTGAAGTGAAATGTTTTTGTAGTAGTAAATTATTAATGTATTATTTAATTACTAAATTATTATAGTAAATTATTAATAGTAGCCATCACAATGTATTAATGAATATTTATTTAAAATTCATTCAGACTACCAACCACGTTCCTCTAAATACATAAATTGTTTGTGACAAGTGGACCAAATCATTAGCAAATAATGGAAAAATGATACATGATGGAATTCTTTAGTATGCGTTATTAAAATAGATGCAAAAAAACTATAAAGAAATCTTTGATTTCAGACAGTTTTCCATTGTCGGCCTGCGCTATGTAAGATTTTGTAGTGTCACATCATGTAAGCCGTGTTTGCTCTGTCTATCCCCTACATGTGCCATCAAGTAATATACGGTACTGATTGTCGCAAGCTTGTATCCATGAGGCAGCCTTGGCGTACCTGTCAACATTTTTGCATGTAATCCAGAGATATTTGTAGAAGTACAGCTAGGATATGTCTGCTTTAAAATGTATCATTAGGAAACATGCTCGTAGGGCATTTAAATTGGTATGTGGAACTGATGCTTGCAGCCGCCAACAATGAAATCTAGGCTGAACTAGACAGAAAACATGTACAGTAATGTAATAAAACAGAGGCTTGGTCATATTTTGTGTTTAATCTTACCGGCTTCCAGACAGGGTTCCAGTTTGTTGAAGTATTCAGGTGCTATGAGTTGCAGAAGGGTGTGAAACAGGTTTGTGTAAGGTAAACTGGAGAGAAGGACTAATGACTGGGTAGGAAAAAGACATAAAATCATGTANGCATTTAAAGGACTTTATTAAACTGCTTCATATAGATGAATGGATGAGATGATGAGATGCATAGCTATATAATTACACATCTATTTAAAATATTCCCAATGCAATGTTTTTATATTTTGTGCTAATCTCATTTTAATTAAGGTTTGTTGTGCAATTGTCATTTAGTTCTATAAGCTCTATAACTGACCTGGCATGGCATTTATTGTTATAGACTTACATAGACTTATAGATATAAAAAGATATTCATTTACCTTCTGGAAATATCCTCTCTTCACAGAGCTGTCTCTCACTTGCCGGAAATATACATATCCGTAGTAATGCGCAACGTCCCTCTGTAGGGATTACATGAATGAAATGTGAGTAACCCTTTNACACAGGCCATGTATTACACCCAAGGGCATATGACACATAACGCCAGCAATGAAGATAATTAAGATGAAATGTCTCTGCAATCACTCTTTAAAATATACTAATATGCAGCTGATATTTAAGTTGACAAACGTGCTTTGTGTCACCTGACTTACCTGAGAATGAAGGTTTATAACTCATTAATATTNCTTAAAGACATAAATCAAGAGTTTATGTATAAATCAAGAGGATATAATAAATAGAGCACTCAGGAATATGTCCAAGGGCAACTAAAATAAATCACGACTTGCACCATAAAACATACCAAGGAAGACCACAGCAGGCTGGCCTCCAGGTGTTGTGAAACTATGAATATGTCAGGTTTAGGTATGCCCATGCTATTAGTGCATGCTGGGATTCATAGAAGGTTGTCCTGGACTACAGGAACTAAACATGTACAGCTGGGAGCAGAGAAGTGAAGGGGTAAAAACATAGCGGCTTTCAAATAGACCAATGGGGTTTAACCTGGTACAGGAGGAGGATATTGATTAGAATATGTCCATTAAATATGGAAAATGGCAAGTTTAGAGAAAATGGGCAGACGGAGGCGTCAAGAGGCTCATAGCTGCCATCACATTCTATGAGTGTATGATTGTGTGTATGTGTATATGAGTGTGTGTATGTGTGTATGTCAGGGCTCGAAGTGAGGGTGTATACAGGGGTATAGCATACCGGCACTTTTCCCACTGCTGTAATTGAAAAACTCCAAATCCCATTGACTTCTATTATATTCTCTGTTTCCATACCCCCACTTCTTAATGTCCATACCCCCACTTCTAATTTTCCACTTCGACCACTGGTGTATGTATTAATTTGTTGTAGATTGCAATACATCTTATGACAATCAACTGATGTGTTAGCTAACTTTCCAAAGGACACAGCTTTAGCAATATACTTAAACTGGGTTCTTTTAACGCAGCAGAGGTCACCTGCAGTGTAACAGGAGCTTCTCGATTCAATTTTTCATCCTCTTGAAACAAGCATCTATGTCCTGCTGAGCGACGCATACGAAAAGTAAACTGCGTGTCACCCAGACAACCTGTAACACAATAATAAGAATTATAACACTGATAAGGAAATCTGCNGCACAGAAGACAACAGCTGTATTTTCCAGCATTTACAATACAAATGAATACCAGGAAAACATTGGATTGAAAAAAATTATGAATGTATAAGTGCTTAATCCAAAACTATATTTCTTNATTTTTTAGTTTAGTTGATGTGGAAAGCATGATCTAGCCACTCATTTAAATATGTATGTAGGAATACGTTACAGAGAAACCTATGCCTATATAANCACCAATTCTATGAAACTCAATAATGAAGAAAGTAATGGCCATATGCCCTTTTTTCTTTATTTCTCATTTTATTATTTTATTAGTGCTTGGGTGTCCTTTTACAAGGGAAACCCCCTACCTGAATATGAGTCTGGGAAGGACAGGTAGCATATGCTGGTTTTCTGTAAGACATAAGAGAAGAAAAAGGAGAGAAAACACAGAAACATGAAGAACTGAATATNGTCAGGGGCATATGAGAAATGAAAGACATAGGACCAGATCCAGCTATACAGAGTGTAGATATGTCAATCAGCATGCATACGTGCAATACGCTTCTAACATGGAAATGTGGATTAACAGTATCAGAATCTGTGCTGGAAGTGTCTTGCCAATCAGCTGCTCCGCATCTGGTCCATACTGAAGAAAGTATACCCATACATGATCTCATCTAGAGTCTTAACGTTTCTGTAGTATTTAAATGTTAATTACAATTGTTATTATTGGCAATGAGCGCTGCACGTTTTACCTCTTTCTCTGTTATATGGGCGTTGTGGGGATAAACCAGCTGTGAAAGAGAAAAACATATGTAAGTTATAAATGCACTAGGCAACATAAGACTCTCAATCTGCTCTGGAACAGACAAAAGCAAACAGAGCTT
>JABWIB010008062.1:0-24682 GCA_016617825.1 Platyplectrum ornatum | reverse complement strand
GGCACTTCTCAAACTGATTTAATGGAAACATTTCAAATCTCCATTGACTTCTATTATTTCCTATGTTTCCATACCGTCACTTCTGAATGTCCATACCCCCACTTCTAAATTTCCACTTCGACCACTGGTTCCTATAATAAATAATTGTCCTTGCACTCATTAATNTAATTTTCCCCTGCTTCTCCAATGTCTGCCAACATTGGATTCACCCCGCCTCACCCTAGAGTGGTGCTTAGTCAAAAACAGATTCACATGGGGAAATGTCATTCATACTGACAAGAAATCTGTGGTGCAATTAGCAGAGTGAGATACAGCCACATAGTCTGAAGGGGTGCCGCTCCTGTGTATGTGGAGGAAACTCCACCCTTACTGATCAGGAGGTAGGCTGTTGTGTTTATAACACCTCTCAGACCTAAAGTTTAGTTGCTCAACATTGGGACCCAGGAGTACAAAACATGGAGCAGTTTATGGACGTTTCTGGAGCATTTGCATGAACTACAAACTTCAACGCTGCATTGCAGCAGATACAGGTGGTAATGAATGTCATGCAGTGGTACCACTGAATTACCAGTTACATGTTTGAACTTCCCAATTTCAGTGAACAAATAATAAAAATAAATAATGCGGGACTTTCGAATGGCACAGTGGGCTTATTTTTCTCTGAGTAAAACTTTTGAAAATGACATGACAAATGACATGATTATTGATGGCAAATATGTCGAGAGGCCAGGTACTCTTTGGTTTGCAAAATGACATTTCTAAACAAAGAGGACCAGTCCAAGCAAATGAGAGAAGTTATTAAACAGTCAGTGGTTCCAGCCCCTTTCAGAATACGGGTGATGTCTTTGGCTCGTGCATTTCTCTGGAGCAGTCATGTGGGCCAAGACAAAACCCTGTATAGAGTTACAGCCTTGGTTCTAGTGCCAGGGGTTCATGTAAAGGTGGCTAGATAGTTGCCTGTTCAGACACGCAAAGGATGGCACCACAGAATCCAAAATCCTGCTCCATTGGTTCCTTTTCAAATTGTTGGTTTCCCTTTTGAAAGTTTAGGTTGCTCCCCATTCTAAAAACCTATACAGGCTTTCATATGGTAGTGGAGACATTAACTAAACCTGAATTTAACACACATTCCTAATAAATATGTTTTGCATTATATAAGACTATGGGTACTAAGCAACTTGATGTTTTTGATGTTCTACAGGTAAGAGAAAACGGCAGGATGTAAATACAGCTGTTTCTAAACGCCTGAAGAGTGGTGATCGTGCAGAGCACCCGCCATTTTATTACAGCATCCACAGACACGCCATTGGAGGGTTGAATATTCCAAAGTAAGTAGTAATACTCCAGACTTTCCATTACAGAGTGATGTATTTACTCTTGCTGCAATATAATTCAATTTTTTTTTATTTATTTTTTTACAGGTTAAACAAAATCTTGCAATACCTCTCAGAAGCCGGATTCATCGTGAGCAGGACACATTTTGATCCGACCGGAATTCGTACCAATGCACCCCTGGCCACAGTAAAGGCAATTATTGAAAAAAATAGCACCCTATCAAACACCCCACAGAGCAGCAGCTACAGAGAGAACCCCGAAACACCAGGAGAAGAGGAGCAGCTGGACGCTGCCTCTGTGTCCGATACACCATGAAACAAATAGTGTGTAAACGTCCACAGTTCTTTTAGATTTGTTCTGAAACGTTATACATGAGTTTTATTTTAATGTGGAAAGAAGTTGTTTATGTACACTGCAATCCACATCTTGGTTTTCCCTTTTGGACTTTTGCCTGTAGTTACTTGCCTGTATTGTACCAGCAGAGCTAATGTGATTTATAAAAAGAATAAAATGGGCCAAGTTCTAAATATGACATTTTCTGCTCTCATTACACACCATTTGGTTTGTGTAAGGACATAGTAGACCTGCCTGTCTTATCATAATAAGAAATTAGGAAGGGGGTGTATTTTGTTTGGTACCACACCCAAGAGAGGAACTTAATGTGCTCTAAAGGTATAATTTAATATACCAAATGAAAATGAAGCTGAATACTATCGGCATGGGTGTTTGGAGTACGACAAACATTTAAATGAACTTAATAAAAACATAAGTGTAATTTAAAAAGCAAGAATATCTAAGTGACTGCACATATTAAATCTACAAACTATAAAAAATATAAATATACAAAGAGAATGAGCTGAGATGAACCGAAAATTAGCAGGTTAATATGGATAGGTAGACATGCCGATGAGCAAGGCATGTACAGATGCAAAACAGCTGGAGCCAGAGGAGTAAGCAGTTATGGCACAAGATGCAGGTAAATTGATACCAGTTAACAGTAAATATTCAATAGGTAATCCAAATATCACATGTGAACGTTGGCAGGATGTGACTTGTACCGGTGAGGTGCAAATAATATCAGATGCTTAACAGGAACCGGAACCGGACTTGTACTGCTGTGCTTCAGGCATGACGTTTGGCCTTGGAATGGCTCAATGTGTTTGGGGTATGGTTTTATGCTCATGCTAGCCGGAAAAGATCTTCATGGACCAACCAGCAGTAAGGATGTGCCATGGTGAATCCATTAGTATAAAGCAGGTGAGACAACATATAAAAATGTCGTCACACACTGTATGTGTGATACATCTCTGCAGCAGGCTTACTTTTCTACCTTGCTGTTTGCAAACTTTACGGCAATGGATGGAGGAGAGAAGATTTCCTGATGGGTGAGTCCCTGGTTTAGGTTAGTATGCAGCATGTTTTGAGTATTATAAAATTTGAGGTTGAGGTTTATAAAATTTGATCTGCCTTTCTGTTATGGAACAGATTGCAGTAAACATATCATGGCATGCTCTTTCTGTGATAACCAACTGCCACAGTGGGTACAGGTTCCACCTGTGATTACTGCCCCTGCCTTAAATGTCAAAATTGAGGCTCCAGTCCCTCCGGATCTTTATACAGAGGGCATACTCTGCCACCCAGTCCTGTAGTCATGTTGACATTCTGGCTGCTGAGGTTCCATACTTTAAGCCTCAAGTGTTTTTGGAGAAGGTGATCTATTTTGGAAAGGTATGATTCCTGGTGTGTTCGTGACTGGCATGTTTTGAAAGATCCACAGTTGGTTGTGATTGTCTGCAATTTTCTGAGGAAACCTAGAAAACATGTACTGTAGGTAGATCGCAAGAATAATGGTGCATGTGTGTGTCCACTTTCCAATGCCTATAGCTGTAGGTGTGTTTTTTCAATTGCCAGGGATGTTGCCTGGGGATGTGACAGATGTATGTATGTATGTATGTATGTATGTGTGTATATATAGAAGTTGAGTTAGTTAGTTCTATAATGGGAGCTCAGAGAAATAATTCAGCCGCACAGATATGTAGTTCTTCATTTTAATAAATCTTTTAGCATAACAAGATTCATTTTTACATCACATCTCCAATAGTTTAAAGTGCTTATTCTAAATAATATACATCCATCTACTCTACACAGACGTCTACTGGATATCATGCAAGCCTTACAGCCAACATAAAGAAAAAGTCAAATGGTTAAAATTAAAGCAGTTTCAAATTATGAATGAATATGGGGCTATTGCACATTGCTGAGTAATCATTATAAAGGGAAGGAAGAAAATATGCTGGTTTCACACGTGGTGACAATTGTTCTTAAATTCAAGCAGCATAATTTTATATATTAACAAAGGGGTTTCAAAAATGTAAATAAAAAATAAAAAGACCCTAGTAGTTTATTCTTTTTATTATTAATTTTTTTTTTTTAATGGTCCGGTATACTGGGGGTTCTACAAAGAATTGTTTTTCAGAACAATTGCTTGTGACTATGCATATTTCAAGACCATAGGGGCCAGATACAACTCCCTGCAAAGACAGGAAAGCTTGCAGCAAGCTTTTTTCCCTCATTTGTGTTGTTTAAACATAGCTCTAAGGGCAATACATTTTGCACAATGTGTGTTCTGGAATGCACATCATGGTCAATCGAATCAGGCCCTACTTTAAATTAGGCTTTGCGTCCCTTAAATATTGTCAGTAACACAATGTATATTGGAGAACTTGGTCAGTTCAGAGATAGTATGGCAGGTTAGGGTTCATCCGCCAAGCATAAGAGCCATCTCTGCTAACAATCATATTGGATGTACGCCAGTACAGATCATATGGTGACCGCTAAATGTACATCAATACTTGCTAGTTACAAAGTATTTTGCTTTACAGCCACCTCTGCAGCAGTTTATCAGAGCTGTCCTGCAGGACCATAACATTGACAATGTACTGACATGCTCAGTACTAGATCCAGTGTGTGTATGATTCCTCTTTTTGATCTTTATTGTATGATGAATACTCGAGGAATGTAGGTTAGAGCAGAGACAACTGACAGACCATTACACTAAATACGCTTTACAATGAGTAATAGGTTTAAAAATGCTGGTATTTCCTATTCTAGAAACAGAAAAATAAAGCAACAAAAATAAATTAGGAAACCATTAATTAACCGTTCAACAAAGCAATGTACAGGACATCTGATTGCTATCTGATGCTGACCACACACTTAATATCAGGTGCGATGATGCAATGCACAGTCCCATATCATATCACAGAATCTTGCCTGCTGTAGGTAAGATTCAGGTAAATCTCTGCTGATTTCATGTACATTGCATGTGCATTTAGCATGTATGTATATAACAGGTGTATGGCCAGCAATAGTTTATAAGACTTTCCCTTTTACTTTGCTTAACAATAATAGACCAGGTCCTCTGCTTAAAGCACAGCCACAGTAGAAATGGAAAGCTGGTTGGCGTATGCCAACTTAAGGGNGGGTGAGAGGTGGCCAGTACCCTCACATAAGACAGAATAGCTTAAATATTCTGCACTGCCTCCATGTTGTAAGGCTATTTACAGTGTCTTCTGTCTGTTGGGAATGTTCTTGAAAGACGTGATGAGTCCTTAGTTTGCGGATATTCACGCAATAGACTGAAATGTCCATTATTTTCCTAAATACTGCTTAAATGGGTTTATTTTAGTAGGGTGTATTTTAGCCCTGTTCCCATAGTTAGGAGTAGGGCTTACTTTCTGAGTAGGGCTAATTATATGGGAAACACGGTATGACTCTATGAGGTGGAAATTTAACCAATCTGATTCTATATGTTTATAATAATATCTGGATGAATCTTAGTTAATATTTATTCAGACTACCATTTGTGGTCGTTGTTTATGGCGGCATACATACAACTATAATGTGATATTAGAGATTTTATGAGTGAGAGTCAAGAATGATTCATATGGAAATAGCCCTGCGGAAGGGATGTATTCATGTTTTATTAAAGCATAGCTTCTTTTTAAGAGAAGAATTTGGGCTTTTTCTTAAGACAGCAAACCTACTTAACCACAACCTAGCCTTACGGTAATATTTCTGAATGTATTGGAAAGAAAAAGATTAAAACCTAAACCTTTGGGAAGTCCCTGTCCAAAAACGATAATCACTGAGGGAGCAATGGGATTCTTTTTCTAAGGAAGCATAGACAAACCATTGCTTGGTNAGTATAAAGTCACTTATTGAAGTTCCGGATCCAATTCCTATGGGTTCATCCAGCTCTTGCGAGCCCTTATGCAAACACACTAAAAGCCAAAACAAGACAATGTAAAAGAAGTTTGGGTACAAAAGATACACAAAAAAAAGACTGACAACCAGACGTGCTGCTAAATAGGCAACAAACTGCACTGTGCAAGTGTCTGCTCTCTGCTCAGAACATTTAGTAAGTGCTGCGGTCCCTCCGACTCAGTATCGGGCAGAATACCAGTCATTGTCATTGATTTGGATAAGTTCTGTCACCACATCCATGAGGTTGTAGTTGTGTTTGCGTAGGAGCCGCTGGTTGAGCTGCCGGTCACAGAATCCCATCTCTACGAGCACAGCCATCATGGCTCCAGCTTGTTCCTCGGTGCACGGCGGCTGGAAGTAAAGAAGAGCCTGGTTACACTGAGAACTCTAAAAAAAATGTCATCTACCATCAGTTAATGATAGTAGATATAGAGATATATTAGTAACATTATTTTATGCAGCTTTTCTTTCTTTTACTAATTAATACTCACCATAGTGGTCTCTTGTTGTCCAACAAACAGAGCCTTATAAGCAGATGCAGCCACAGACAAAGCTCCTTTAACCAGACCTCCGGCAATACTCACTTTGGTATGCTGCCTGCTGGAACACAACACATGGGGGTAAGAGGACATCATTTACTAGGACTCGTTCCCACTGATTGCAACACAGTATGAATAGGATCAATACAGGTGGCCACTGGTTTACCTTGTATGGTCCAGGGCTGCCCTGGGTGGCAGAGCACTTTCTGGAGGTTGGGGTCTTGATGCAATCTCTGTAGGAGCTGTAAGAAGCAACCACTGGTTCATCAGAAAGAATGTGATAAAGCCATACAAGCCTGCTGGAATGTGTACTGAATCAGGTCCTTCTAAAAGTATATTATTTATCTATATCAAGGGAAACAGTTGAGCTAGATTCAATAGGTACATACAAATTAAGTTGGCCATCAACTGCAGTAATTATCGCTGACAGTAGCAGGGGGTAGCGATGGTCCTGGCAGAACAGGACCATCACTGCAATTACTGGGCATTTGTAAAATCATCCACTATTGAGATTGGGCTGATCACCAGATAATTGTCCCAATAATCAATGAAGTGGGTGGAGAGCAAAGGGCACCATTATCAGGTTTTTTTTTTTATTTACATGTCTACACATTATGTACACATACATCTCTTCTTGTTCACAGAAGGTAGGACTGTAGGCATCCAAAGCCACCCTGGCAAGGTGGATAAAGTCCTTAAAAGCACTTAAAGCTTACTCCACCAGATCCATATCAACCTGCAGGGCAGATAAGGAGTTTGCCTGCACCCAAGAAGTGTGCAAGGTGGCTGGCTGCCCGTGTGTCCATAGTTTTACTAAGCATTACAAGGTAGACGTCCTGGCATCAGAAGAGGTCAGGTTTGAGAAGAAGTACTCAGTGTGGTGGTTTCGCTGCTTTCTGGCTGCCATGAGAGGTGCAGAGGAAATGTCTTGGAAGAAACAATTCTATGACTCTACAATTACTGTGTCACAGGTTGGAAATAGGCATAAGAACATATGTAGTCCGTACCACTGTGTAATTGCTGGGAAGCTGATGCTCTGTCCTCTGCAGCCTGCACCTCTTCTACAGCTGGAAAGTCAGCTTGTGCATCTTGTGCTGACCTGAACATAACAGAGAAACAACCATCTAATTCCTAGAATGTACAAACACTAATGCACAGAGAATTCAGACACCTTTAATGAAATATCTCCTCTATTGTGAGGACTACTAATATATAATAAATCCTTACATCCAACAGAAACATTTAGTAATGCCATACAACATAGTACGGCGCAGTATGCCTTGCATACAAGGGGAGACCAGTTCCCTGGTACTCACAGTAATCTGAAGCTTCACCCCTATTACAAACGCCATCATTTTAAATCCCTTACTGTACTATTTACATAACCCCCCCCCCTTCCACAATGAATGGATGGGACTCAGTTTCATACTGAAACCTATGAAGTGAACATGCACACATTAAATTGTTCTGCCTTTCAGCACCTGGCATGCAGGAAACAGTTTAAAAGTTCTGCAACCTGTCCACTGTGTTTCATGGATCTTTTTTTTAGCCATAAAACATATTAAATGGACACACAAATGGTTTTAGTAAATATATCTACAGAGAGCACCTAATAATTCCTTTACCTCAGTTGAGGAGCTGGTGTTACCACTTCTGGGGTTAGAGGGACAGCATCCAGAGTTTGGGAGGTGGTGAGGATGTCATTAATGCTGTGACCCTGCACTGGGCTGCTTCCTTCATATGTCTCATTCGCCCTGGCCTCTATGTCCCCCTTTTCAGCCTGTGACTCAGAAAGGGCCGAACTGTACATGGACTCCCCCAGGGGGCGGCTGGTGTCAAAGCACTCTGGCAGGATAATGATATAATCTTCAGAGGAGTCAGAAGATGCCTGGCTTTCTACTTCATCTCTGTGATTTTCATCCAGTGGCTGCTGCTGCACATCACAGATATCAACCGGCGGCCCTACATCAGCCATTGCTGCAATCAGAATAAATGGAATGAAAAGAATTATTTGTTTACTTAACAACATCAGTTTTTCAGACCTTTTCAATTTAAAATGATGTTTAGTATTGTCTGCCCTTAATAACTTTACTTGGACAACCATGTTTTATATTCTGTAATTGCTGCCAACCTGCATTAGATGTCTTCTCTGGGATTTGCACTTTGGTATCTGTGGACTCCAGAGATGTCCTGCTAGACATGGAAGTCTTCAGAGCCATGTCCTCTTCAGATCGCACACTGTAGTTGAAACTTGTTTGTGGTGATGAATGTATGGAACCTGTATAAAATTGATGATACTTTAATGTAAATGGTCGCATTCTTACGCATGCATACACTATCAGACTGTCATCACATATATAGATACTAAAGATCTAGACTGCCATGCTAAGTCTTTGCAACAGCGGGGCAAGAATGTGAGGCACATGCATAGTCCTTATTTGCACACCAACCTCATTTTCGAGGGGCCTGGTTTGTAAAAGGTAGGGAGGTGGATATCACTTTCATGTACAGACAGTGGCCTACCACTGCTCTTATATCTGTATCCAGTGCCAGGCTTTTAAGCTTAGCTTAGTGTGCCTAAATAAAGCAATCTTGCGTCACTAAACAAAAGAAGTGACAGAGAGAAAATGAAATGAGGCAAAACCTGAACAACAGTAAACTAATTCCCCTGGTGCCAGGGATTATGGGGAAAGGATCTAATACAAAGATAGCAGCTATAGTCTGTGCTCTATATGTGTCCTCTAGCAGAGGACTAGATTTCCATCTCCTATATAAATATCACTGTATTCCACCTGCTTGTAATGCACTTACTGGGTGGAGAAGTCTTCTTCTGAGGCGGATTGTAGTCCGGGGCAGCGTCTAATGTCAGACTCCTCATAACAGTCTCACATACAAACTGGGTTCCACTAATGTCCTCCTCTGTTTCCTCTTGGGTAGGGGTCTTCTCCATGTCATCTGTGGGTTTGTTTTATATTTTGGGGAAGAAAACGTTTTTTAAAGAATAAGCTATAAAAGTGAAATCCAGTGCTGCTATTATGACACTATAGGTTCGATTCGAATCCTTATCCTTACTATCTCCATGACATGCTACCTGCTGCCTTTGGGCTCTCTGGATTAGTCACGGTTGGGATTATATTGCCAAACAAACTACAAATACAAAACTACATAATAACTCACCAATGAGAGTCTTATATCCAGCCCCATCAGTCTCCTCTTTAATTTGTCCCAAACCTGGTTTCTCAATCAAGGGACCATCATGTGGCAGAGGGGACATGCATGGTGTCATATCTACAGAGCAGAGGGACAATATACAATACATACATTCAGACTACTATTTACTATACATATGGCATATTAATGAGGAAAATAGAAGTGGTAACCACTCACCAACAGGAGTATTGTGTGGAACTCGTTCCAGCTCCTGGACAATGTTTATATCCAGCAACTCAAATGACAGCAAGTCCTAAATAGAGTAAGAGATTATGTTAATGTGAATAATGTCACATGACAAGAGTATTATACGATAAGTCTTCTGGTCTAGAAAAACATTACTAGTGAATTATACCTTTAAACAATGAGTTTTAATGCTTTTATTGGGAAAACTAATTCAAACACAACTAGAAATGATTAAATTTTAAAATTTTAAAGATATGTATTGATATTACACAGAATTTGCTCCTGGAATGTGAACTTGATATTTTTCTTTTGTGAGCAGGGAAATATGTTATAATTAACACCATTATTTGTAGAGATAATCTAGTTGACATAACTGTACAAATAATTTAAAAAACCTTAAAAAGGTTAGATGCAATGACTAATCAGCCAAGTGAATTTAATAACAAGGCCAGAGGAACTTTCTCTCTAAAAGTTGTGCTTTAACTTTTGTTGGAGTTCTGGGTAGCACCACCCTGCAGAAAGTTACAGTATATTATACAGAATGGTGATACACATGAGGGATCTTAAATCATACTCCTAACTGATATCATAATTCCATTTAATACTAGAGTGTGTGTTTCATTCTATGTGTGCTCAAATCGCTATACACATATCCCTACCTGAGCAGTAAGAAGATCGACAGACGGGATGTACATCTCTCCGTCACTGTGTGCGCTACTCAAGTCACTGGAAGTTGCAGACATGGTCACCTTATCTGGACATCTTTCATGCTGCTGAATTATGGGAACACTGGAGCTTTCCTACACATTTCAATAAAGATTATATTAGGACTTCTCTAATGTCCTGAAGGGAACGGTACCACTAAACAATACAGATCACACATGGTCACATCTGTCTAAGGTGCTGTGCACACTTACAATCATCTGCTGTTTTGGGCTGTTTATTTTGATTGAAGAGGCATTTTCCAGATTTTCATGGTGATCCGCACAAGGAAGAGAGTCCACAATGATACTGCACCAGACCCGAGGCCCAAACTGCTCTCCCTTGTGAGCAAGGCGCCAGTGAGAGGTGTAAGTTCCCTCCAGTGCTGGGGCTATGAATTCCACAGACAGTACACCAACCTGACCGGGGAGCAAGGAGGGAACTGGAGCGTCTTTACGGGATGATGATGACAGCGTCAGATTCCCCCACATGAAATTTAACTGGAGAATGTGAGAAAAGTCTGATCAGTAACACTATTAGAGTGACCATCTCGCTCTTTAGAACTGTCCAATTTTATGAATAGAGTTAAAATTAAAAACTAGACTCAGATATAAGTCCAGGATTTAGACAGGAAATACAAGGTAAGATTACACTAAAAATCATGTGATACAGATTATGCAATAAACAGTGCAAAGGGCAATGCTTATCTTACAATACACATTACATAACTATAATGTTTGACCTGTCTAATGAATATATGGACAGATACATATTGCTGCCCGTTTGTAAATCAATGTAACTCAAGGCACCTAAACTCCCTAAATGTACAAAAGTTGTTTTTCTTTATTGCCTTATAATTACTATGAACCAGATTCAAACTTTACGTGCTACTGACTTACTCACGAGTGGGCAAAACCATGTTGAATTTCTGGAAAGGTAGTTTTCATTAGTTGCAATCAGTATTAGAGTTGCAAGATGATGTTTCCAAGCACAACTCTAATAACAGTGTAACAGTAACGCTGGTCAGTATCTGTGTGCAACATGCAACAATAAAGTATTCTCTCTGCATGCAAACACTGACATTCATTTTACCCCCCCCTGCAATTCATCATGGTTTTACCCACTCGTAAGTAAGTCAATTGTATGTAAAGTCTGGATCTGGTCCTATGGGTGTGATACTGATCTAATGAACCCGGCCACAGAAATCATCTGTGATGGTGTACCGCTTGTCACCAATATTTCTGTACAGATTTACTACATGTGTGGTGCGTGTCTTTACCCATTGCGTGAGGATTTAGGTTCATGGATGGGGAAAGCATTTTAATGGCATAGAATGGGCCAGGCATTTGAGTGCATTGACAAAAAGCATTTGGAAAGGAACAGGAACTTTGTGTAGTTACGAAAAAGTGTCATTACATCATTACCATGCTCTACATATTTACCTATGTCCAGTGGACCACATATTGCATATGTTTAAAGAAAGAAAATTAAATCCCCCCCAAAAACACATAAAATATCCAACCTTGGTGTCTAGGTTCCATTTAACGTTCCCCGTATTCTTCATCCGCCAGTGTTTGATGAACCTGGTTCCCGGCTGCAGGTGAGTGCCATCAGGTAGGTTCTCATCCACAAACACAGCACTCAGGGTGGGGATGAACTGGGAGCAAGGTTTCATAGGGATTCTGCAACATGCAGATGTTCCAATGAAAAGGCATTTTATTACAGATACAAGCAATAGCAAGTAGTGAAACCAGTACTGAATTACAAATGAGGCCGCACACAGTAAAAGCATGATAACAATACTACAAATAAAAATAAAAAATTGTTCATGACATTTACATATATTTGTAAGGATCACCATACATTTACTGAAATAAAGGTAACATAAAGAGGATGTCCTCCTTCAATCAGGCGACACATATGAACACACAGTCTTATAATTCAGTATTTATTGTGAAACAGAATAATTGAACCACTTGACCAAAAATATATACAAACACAAAAACAGAAACGGTCTAGATCACTGCGTCAGCACATACATATAGAGGAGGTTTAGTTCACAATATAGCTATATTGGGTTAAGCTCACCTGCCCAGTGTCAAGGCACCTCCAGTAGCCGAGGCCCTAACCTTATCGCATTATGTGTACACAGGATGTTTGTAGTAAGACAGCCCTCCATTTGAGAGTGTACAGTGGTCATATGAGCAGGACATGCTTCTATCTAAATATAAGAATCGTAAGCTAACCAAATTATGGTTTAAGAGCTATACAGCTTTATGGGAAGATATTGGGGTAATTTATGACTGAATAAGAGATGCAACAAGCCATGGTATAAGTCTTCTCTAGTGGCTGGTTTAATGCAGAATGCTTTGTGGCAAGGCTGTATCCTTTACAATTAGTGATATGTCAATATGGGTGGATTCAAGCAGGGATTCTACATTGCGATGCAGCAGGTTTCACTATTTGCCTTACTGCACAATGGAAATAGATTGACTTTATTCTACAATAAACACCATTTTCTCTAAATAGGAGTGCCATCTGCACATCACAGATCCAGTGGGGACCATGTAAACTAATCCAACAGCTTTAACCATTAAATACAAGAAATAAAGCCGGGCACGTAACAACTTTCATGTGTTGCCAGACGCATGATCCTGGATTATCTGTCAGATTGGTCTGGGAGAAGGCCATGAGCAGATTTACAATTACAGAGACCTGTCACTAACAGACTGGGGCAACATCCAGTCTGTGATCTAAACCCATATTCAAGACATTATGAATAAAAGTCAACTTCAATGTGTGTATAGACAGACTAAATCCAAATAAGAGTCAAGACCTTTACAGATACTTTGCATCCGCCCAGGACAATATTAAAGCGTTATTTAATGGACTGTCACCTGACAAGTGGCCTATTCTATGGCATGCAGAAATAAGGCTGTGACATGTGGTTCTTACACAAGAGGACTGCTCTCTGAGCTCTCAGGTGAAGGCTGAGGGGAGTCCAGGGAATGCCAGAGGTGAAGCCTACGATGTAGCTTCAGCTGTTTCTCCACCTCTTTAACTTCTGCTTTTCGCTGCCTTTTTTCAGCTCGGAGACGCTGCTTCTCAGCTTTTAGGAATGTTTTGTGCATGTGCTTATGGAACCTGTCATAGAAACACTGATATGATTCTGAGGGAAAAGGACTGAAGGACCCAACTTATAAACTGCACAACACTCCTTAGAAAGACATACCGGACTTGATCGAAGCAGAAAGCAAGCACAGGGTTGCGTTCTTCTGCACGTGGCTCAACCGGCCTTCGCATTTTCAGAAACAGATGGTTGGGGTCATGTTCACAGCCTTCGGCTTCACAGTGTTCACAGATGCTGAATGAAGGACACGAGCTGTCACAAAGAAAGCATAGGAAAAAGATCCATAAGTCTTTAGAACTGCAGCAGTCTGCCTGCTGTACACAAGAACACTGACAGCTTATAATTATGTTCCTAAGGGTTCACAGAATCTACTCAAGCAGAGGCACACATTTAAGCCTATTGTGTAGGAAATCCTACCTGCACTGGTAGCGTATGCCCAGGATGCGCTTTCTGCAGTTGCTGCAGGCCAGGAGCCAGTCATACAGGGAGCCGGTAGAGTCTGGTTCTTTAAGAGGCGCTGAAGAGCCACCACTGTCAGACACCCAATCCTGGCTGGGAGAAAGCCTGTCACTCATTATCTGGGACACCTTTTCTACAGTCTCCTGTATGATTTGCTCCTTAAACTGAAAAACACAGAAGAGATTTAGTACAACTCTGTATATGATCACTGAAAGCCACTATGGTTCTTATTGACTTACTTATCTTCTGTAGCAAGGAAAAAACTTCTCTCTTCATACAATCACCTCATTGTCTACATTACCCAGGGTCCTACTATATATGATGGACCACCTGTTCTACAGGCACTGTCCTATAAGCTAGCAAAACTATAAACTATATAAACTATAAAGTTGTGAATATTTTTATTGTGAAAAGTATGCATTCCCAACACAGAAGAGATTATCATGTGATGATGGAAAATCTGCGTGTGGGTATATACACTGAACACATGTGGAGGTACGGCCCAAGTCAACATACATTCGTGTCAAACCGCTGCATTTCCAACGTTTCCATGAAGTTCAGTGTATTTACCTAAGCTATGTCACTGAACGAAACCTTCTAAAAGCCAACCTTATGGTAATGGGAAAGAGTGGTAAAGCCTTACTTTATCCATGTAGTTGGAAAACCATTCTGGGGGGTTGTCAAGAGATCCAGAATCTGGGCCTGAGCTGCTCTGCTCCTGTTAGGGAGAAAAAGAATATAAATTTCCCGTAAAACAGGAAAGCAGAATGGAGATAGAAAGTGAAATACAGAGGCGACATCAGTGCAAACAGTACTGGGGATCATGCTGTTTTTCCTGTATTATGTCAATTGCCCTGTTTTTTATTATTATCTTACTGATAAATTTAAATAAATAGTCTTTATGAACAGTTAACAGTATGAACAGTAAACAGTAGATAAGAAATAATATACACACTGTATGTAAGTAACTGGAGAACCAGTCTGGCCGTATGTTTCCCCTTCCATCATTTTGGCAATGTTCTTCCTAGCAATGAAGAGAGTACATATTAGTGGTAGTGGATGGTAAACCAGGAATGATGCAAACATAACAATACTAGTCCATTACCACATGAATTACAGCAGCGAGTATGGTACATTACTCCCATTTGCATTTCTAAACTCATCTCCAACATAGCACAACTATTGCACACACACGTGAAGACTTTAAGTTGTATTACTACATTATAGAAATATGATATCAGGGTTGCCAACTCTCCCTGAATGTGCAGGAGACTCCCAAATTTCTGGCAATTCTCCCGGTATCTCAGGAGAGTTGGCCAATCTCCAGGACCCTGGNGTGAAGCAATTATTTCATGTAAATCATTGCATCCAACCTCGAGGGCTACTATTAATGGGCGAGGCTTGAAATGTAAATGTATGGTATGTGCCATCCAGGGGGTGGGGCTTTGGGTGTTATTTACATAACTCATGTGCTCCGCCCCCACACCAATACTGACGCCTCTTGGTTTCTTGATCCACAAGTCCCACTAACTCAGGTATTTTGTTACCATCAAAAGTTCTTTAAACAAGTATTACAATCGGAAATGGTTAATGTACAGTGTATGTAACTCACTGCTCTATTTTTGTCCATTACAAAGGGGTACAGTGTAATCATGCGACATGTTGCAAGGTCCTGTTTACACAGAGGACTATGTTTGCATGGCAATAAACTGACTCAGGAATCTCTTCATGTCACCGGCTAAATGCCAGCACTCCTAGTAATAAAGACAGCGTAACGTCATACAATGTTCTGGTATATTTACTGTAGATAGTGCAGAGGTCTCCTCCTGCCCGGGTGACCTAGGAACCAGTGAATGAGGTGTCGGGGGCTCTTTGGCAACCATCACAGAAGGGGTCACTCCAGCCTCCACTGTTTCCAGGAGTTGGTATTTTCTAGATGGCTCAAGAGGCTGCTGCAGCTTTTCATAGACATTCATGTGCAGGATTCCCCCCTGCTTCACTGCAATCTGAGCATGAGAAAGGAAGTCAGAGCCTGAATGTTACACAATAACATATCTACAACCCATCCTTATATATATATATATCTCCATAACCCATCCCTCTTATATATAATATCATTACTGGTAAGCTGAGCGTGCAGATGTACGGTGATCACTGTTGTACTGCTCTGCCAGACATTGATTGTCTGTATTCCTTAATATAAAACTGTACAATTCATTGATGGACACAAGTCTTGAATGGTCACTTTCCCTTTTATCCTTATTCTAGTCCAGACACCTGGGCCTAAATTTACTAAGCAGGGAGATTGAAACGTGGGGATGTTGCCCATAGCAACCAATGAGATTCAAGCTCTCATTCTCCAGTATGTAAAATTAAACTGAGAGCTTGAATCTAATTGGTTGCTATGGGCAACAGCCCCACTTTTCAATGGCCCAGAAGTGAGCAGTATGTTTTGCTGGTCAATAATTGGGGCACAGGGGTGGATATGTTACAGAAAAATGAATAATAAATGAGATGAATTGTCAAAATATTTAATCTGTAAAGACATCTGTATTACTAATTTCGATAGACATGTACTAATAATCATTTTAGACAACCTGGTAAGGACAGCAGATGATCATTTTAAACAAAAAACTGAAATAAAAGCAGGAAGTAGTAGAAGATCTTTAATGTGTAATTACCTTTAACGCTTCCTCATATTCACCTGCATAAAGTACAGATAATACAGATAATAAAGTACAGTAATAATCAAGACACAACCAAAATGTTACAGAATGAAAAGTCATTTCTTATCCCGATGTAATTTGCACTATAACCACACATATATTATAAAACAATACAACCAGAGGGAAAGGGCAGGGGGAGAGAGGGTAGTATCACTTCCCCAGTATGGGATAAGGTCAAGTACCACTGTGCATATCATGCAGATATATACACATATATCATTTATTTATTTCTACACATTGTTGCAATGATTAAAGAACATTTCTAAATATTCCATTTGGACTTCATCATTTTTTATAAACTATGCCCTCTGTCAACTGGTATCAGCCCTGGTAAAAATACCCCCATACAAGCTTCCCCAGTACCCCCAGAGACAGGTCCGAGTACCACCAGCACCACTGGCTGAGAGCCTCTGTTACTCAAAAGGTTAAACACAATAAAAAAAATGAGCTCACCTTGACTATTCACACACACCTGTAATGAGAGAACACCTCAGTATTAAAACATCGATATCTTAATGTCTACATCCACCTGTATAACATTATCACTTAATGAAAGTAAAATCAAAAGTATTTGTAGTCCACCTTAAAATGACAAGGTTTGTGCATAGTTTGTCCCGAATACAAGTATCAGTTATGTGGAAGTCATTTTAAACCAATGTGGTTATAAAAGAACTTGTGGAAGTAGCTGGGAAGGATCTAGAACCTGACCATTCCTGGAGGGATCTAGATCCTGAACATTACGGGAGGGTTCTAGATCCTGGACATTACTGGAAGGCTCTAGGTCCTGGACATTACTGGAAGGCTCTAGGTCCTGGACATTACTGGAAGGCTGTAGGTCCTGGACATTACTGGACGTTTTGTATCTTTCTATTATTATTATTTATACAGTTGCATTGATTTGTGTAGGGTGTAATGGCTGAATATGTATCTTACCTCATCATTATCTTCATCTACATATTTTATCTGGATGCTACTTAGATCAAAAGAAACCAGCACCTGTAAAAGATACAAATACCAGCATGGAAACCCGGAATAAGAATACTCACTAGATCTGCCTGAACAATGGAGCATAGACTGACCTAAGAACACCAGGGCCTACCTTACATTTTCAAACACATGGAAGCTTCACAGAAATGAACTTGTAAACTCAAGCCAGCCCCGCTGTCTAAAGTGCATTGCACTTATGTTCAGGAAGATTCTAATAAATTATGAGGACTAGGCCCATATTTACTAAGCTGCAGCAATGGAAAAGTGGAGATGTTGATTGGTTGCTATGGGCAACATATCCACTCTTCTAATCACGCAGTTTAGTAAATCTAGGGTCTACAGTTAGTAAACTGTGGTAAAGGAAAAGTAGGTATGTTGCCCATAGCAACCAATCAGATTCAAGCTCTCAGTTTCATTTTACATACTGGAGAATGTGAGCTCGAATCTGATTGGTTGCTATGGGCAACATATCCACTCTTCTAATCACGCAGTTTAGTAAATCTAGGGTCTACAGTTAGTAAACTGTGGTAAAGGAAAAGTAGGTATGTTGCCCATAGCAACCAATCAGATTCAAGCTCTCAGTTTCATTTTACATACTGGAGAATGTGAGCTCGAATCTGATTGGTTGCTATGGGCAACATATCCACTCTTCTAATCACGCAGTTTAGTAAATCTAGGGTCTACAGTTAGTAAACTGTGGTAAAGGAAAAGTAGGTATGTTGCCCATAGCAACCAATCAGATTCAAGCTCTCAGTTTCATTTTACATACTGGAGAATGTGAGCTCGAATCTGATTGGTTGCTATGGGCAACATATCCACTCTTCTAATCACGCAGTTTAGTAAATCTAGGGTCTACAGTTAGTAAACTGTGGTAAAGGAAAAGTAGGTATGTTGCCCATAGCAACCAATCAGATTCAAGCTCTCAGTTTCATTTTACATACTGGAGAATGTGAGCTCGAATCTGATTGGTTGCTATGGGCAACATATCCACTCTTCTAATCACGCAGTTTAGTAAATCTAGGGTCTACAGTTAGTAAACTGTGGTAAAGGAAAAGTAGGTATGTTGCCCATAGCAACCAATCAGATTCAAGCTCTCAGTTTCATTTTACATACTGGAGAATGTGAGCTCGAATCTGATTGGTTGCTATGGGCAACATATCCACTCTTCTAATCACGCAGTTTAGTAAATCTAGGGTCTACAGTTAGTAAACTGTGGTAAAGGAAAAGTAGGTATGTTGCCCATAGCAACCAATCAGATTCAAGCTCTCAGTTTCATTTTACATACTGGAGAATGTGAGCTCGAATCTGATTGGTTGCTATGGGCAACATATCCACTCTTCTAATCACGCAGTTTAGTAAATCTAGGGTCTACAGTTAGTAAACTGTGGTAAAGGAAAAGTAGGTATGTTGCCCATAGCAACCAATCAGATTCAAGCTCTCAGTTTCATTTTACATACTGGAGAATGTGAGCTCGAATCTGATTGGTTGCTATGGGCAACATATCCACTCTTCTAATCACGCAGTTTAGTAAATCTAGGGTCTACAGTTAGTAAACTGTGGTAAAGGAAAAGTAGGTATGTTGCCCATAGCAACCAATCAGATTCAAGCTCTCAGTTTCATTTTACATACTGGAGAATGTGAGCTCGAATCTGATTGGTTGCTATGGGCAACATATCCACTCTTCTAATCACGCAGTTTAGTAAATCTAGGGTCTACAGTTAGTAAACTGTGGTAAAGGAAAAGTAGGTATGTTGCCCATAGCAACCAATCAGATTCAAGCTCTCAGTTTCATTTTACATACTGGAGAATGTGAGCTCGAATCTGATTGGTTGCTATGGGCAACATATCCACTCTTCTAATCACGCAGTTTAGTAAATCTAGGGTCTACAGTTAGTAAACTGTGGTAAAGGAAAAGTAGGTATGTTGCCCATAGCAACCAATCAGATTCAAGCTCTCAGTTTCATTTTACATACTGGAGAATGTGAGCTCGAATCTGATTGGTTGCTATGGGCAACATATCCACTCTTCTAATCACGCAGTTTAGTAAATCTAGGGTCTACAGTTAGTAAACTGTGGTAAAGGAAAAGTAGGTATGTTGCCCATAGCAACCAATCAGATTCAAGCTCTCAGTTTCATTTTACATACTGGAGAATGTGAGCTCGAATCTGATTGGTTGCTATGGGCAACATATCCACTCTTCTAATCACGCAGTTTAGTAAATCTAGGGTCTACAGTTAGTAAACTGTGGTAAAGGAAAAGTAGGTATGTTGCCCATAGCAACCAATCAGATTCAAGCTCTCAGTTTCATTTTACATACTGGAGAATGTGAGCTCGAATCTGATTGGTTGCTATGGGCAACATATCCACTCTTCTAATCACGCAGTTTAGTAAATCTAGGGTCTACAGTTAGTAAACTGTGGTAAAGGAAAAGTAGGTATGTTGCCCATAGCAACCAATCAGATTCAAGCTCTCAGTTTCATTTTACATACTGGAGAATGTGAGCTCGAATCTGATTGGTTGCTATGGGCAACATATCCACTCTTCTAATCACGCAGTTTAGTAAATCTAGGGTCTACAGTTAGTAAACTGTGGTAAAGGAAAAGTAGGTATGTTGCCCATAGCAACCAATCAGATTCAAGCTCTCAGTTTCATTTTACATACTGGAGAATGTGAGCTCGAATCTGATTGGTTGCTATGGGCAACATATCCACTCTTCTAATCACGCAGTTTAGTAAATCTAGGGTCTACAGTTAGTAAACTGTGGTAAAGGAAAAGTAGGTATGTTGCCCATAGCAACCAATCAGATTCAAGCTCTCAGTTTCATTTTACATACTGGAGAATGTGAGCTCGAATCTGATTGGTTGCTATGGGCAACATATCCACTCTTCTAATCACGCAGTTTAGTAAATCTAGGGTCTACAGTTAGTAAACTGTGGTAAAGGAAAAGTAGGTATGTTGCCCATAGCAACCAATCAGATTCAAGCTCTCAGTTTCATTTTACATACTGGAGAATGTGAGCTCGAATCTGATTGGTTGCTATGGGCAACATATCCACTCTTCTAATCACGCAGTTTAGTAAATCTAGGGTCTACAGTTAGTAAACTGTGGTAAAGGAAAAGTAGGTATGTTGCCCATAGCAACCAATCAGATTCTATGGCCTTACTAAGCAGTCAGCTGAAATCGAATTACTTTAGATAACTTTAAGGTGCATTTGTTTATATAAACCATTGTTATTGAAGTGTAAGACAAATAAGTACAGAGCAATTCAGTCAGCAGTAAGAATACCAGAGGCGGTACATTTAGGTATAACAATATAAATACAGCCAGACCGTTCTCAAACAGNATAGAGGGGCATGTAAGTTCAAACCATTCAGTATGGAGAAACCAGGACCACACACAGCTTTTAATCACATCCCATAGTATATTCATAAAGGAGTCTCATGGTTTAGAAAAGGTGTCTACCTGAGCTACTTTAAGGTATTTAAAACACAGAACATCAAGAAAACTTAAATGTGTAGAAGAGGGTGGAGAAAGTTTGTACTCAACGTTCAAGGTTTAAATAGCCATGTGTGTTTTGCATTGATCTTAAAAATAGAATATCAAATAAATATATATATCACAATGTGGTCATAATAAACAGGCAAAGACCCCATGAACATTGAGCACTTTGTAGATTGACCAGCGATAAGTAATGGAACGGGACTCCAGTTATAACCAGGTTTGCACCTCATCACCTGATGTCCCATGAAGCTGTAATAACACTGCACCTTGTACCTGGCCTTTGAGAACTTACAGTACTAAAAAAATAAACAAACACTGTATGAGTCACGTCATGAGACATTCTTGGATTTGCTTTGTAATGAGACAGGGCCTGAGTCACGCAGCAGAATTTAGCCCTGAAGCAATGAAACGGCAATGCGATCCCTGAGACTAGGACCATTAAGAACCGACACAGCAAATCACAACCATTATACACTAATAACAGCGCAAAATGAATGTTATCCACAGTGCAAAATCCCTCAATGTGAAGTTTTAATAATGCAGCCTTTTGTATTTCTATTTATTTATGTACATAAAGGATTTACGTACATGGGAGAGGCTCACAGCATTCCAAGCATGATAAGACTCCAGTCACCGAGTCCAGTCCAATCATTAACATCATATGATCACACTGCATCACAAAATACTAAACACCAGCCATTAATATAGTCTTCACTCCCATTCTACATGTAAATGCCATCCATTATCTTTACAAATTCAAAGGAATGAGTGAAATTAAATTGAACTTATGATTGTTGCTATGGAAACACAACACAACCGACCTTCAAATCAAAACACACAAATCATTCGTTCTCAACACTGAACAGGATTAAAAGAACTAATAGATCAGCGTTTGCACACTGGAAAGCACGATGCTAATGATCTGGAATGGAAGATGTATTCACAGATGAGAGAGATCACACCGCTAACCCCTCACTGTGTACAGACAAAAGTCCGGACATCCCCATGCCCTGCATTGTATTCTGGATCACACAAACACATAATGGCAGCAGTCTGGATTGGTATTGCTCATTATAGCACAAAACCCAACCATCCCCTTTGTCAGAAGCTACAGAATTGTCATTTCTGTGTTCCAGTCAGGTAAGGATGTGTGTTGACATGCAGAAGGCAAAAGGTCTTGTCCAGGTGTACGTTTGCCCCCAAACTCTGGATCAGCCCCAGTTGTTTATATTTTATTTCACAGTTGGCCACATTGGGAGGAAAGTTAATTTAGCTTACCATAGCCTCCACATCAGCCCAGGTTGTCTTGGCAGAATCTGACACCAGGAAGCTCTGAGTCTCTCCCCTGCATCGTACACATAAATTTACCTGCGGTTCCATGTTTCTGGACCTAACATAAATATATAAAAAAAGCAAAAGAATTATGCACTATATATATATATATATATATATAAATATAAAAACAGCACATAAATAAATACATACCGTATATACTCGAGTATAAGCCGAGGCATCTAATTCTACCTCAAAAAACTGGGATAATTTATTGACATCATCCAGGACAATGATGCTGAAAAACTAGGCTTATACTCATAAGACATTATTTCAATAATCTACATGTCAACTAACTGGATCTTGTCTCAAATCATATCATATAAATCATATCTCAAGACTCAAATACAAAATAACCCAGTCTACACTTTGTAACTGTATGTGGTTGCAGTCTTTAGTGCAAGAGGGTGAGCTATGTACAGTTTAAAAGACAGCGGATTGTGGGTCGCAATCAAAAATATAACCCATTTTCCCCATAACTTTTTCATCATTACATCACATGATGATGCTTTCAACACACAATACAAGTTTCCAGAGAATTAAGAACGTTTATAAGAGCCCGTACCCATTTCAAATCAACTATTCCTTTGCTTAGATAAGAGGTTTCCCAGCATGCTCATTTTGAGGCACCCTTATTTTTAAGTCACCCCTAAAATATTTACAAAACCATCACATTTTTTAGTGTGTGTAATAGTGTAATAACTATTTAGGCAAAGCTAGAAACACTTCAGGATGACATCGAAGGGGTATATTTACTAAGCAGGGAATTTGCTGGGGAATTGAAAAGTGGGGAAGTTGCCCATAGCAACCAATCAGATTCAAGCTCTCAGTTTCATTTTACATACTGGAGAATGTGAGCTCGAACTTTTTCCCACTTTTCAATTCCCTGCTTAGTAAATATAACCCCAAATCTTGTCCAGCTCCTATACAAGAAGTCAAATTGTGCTTCTAAGTAACACTAGCAACATGGCACAACGTCAGAAAAAAACCATTCTGCGGCACCCCAGGGCGGCTAGGCGGACAGCTTGAGAACCACAGACTCAGATGACATATATTCAAAGATATTTTCAACAATCAAAAAACATATGCGTGAGCTGAATATCAGAGTAACAATGAGGAAATAGACAGCCAGGTCTAGGGAGTAGTAGATCTGCCTTGTCACCTACTGTATGTGGCCAAATCAGTTTCACAGCATATGGTCAAGATGAGCACTATCTGCCGTACACCACAAACAGCACAAAAGACTGAAGGTTTAATTGAGTCACATGGAATCATATGATCCCTTCTCCCTTACAAGTTTAAATTAACAGTGACGAGCACATAAAAGGGAGATATGAATTATATTTACCTAGATAGAACTCTGAGCTTCAATACAATGAATGCTGATCCCTGGGATCATACAAGTTGGTGGCCATCTGTAAAAGAAACCATGCAGAAATACCATTGTGATAAAGGTAAACAACAAGGTGATCACTGACTTCATGTAAAATATATCTATAACATGTCCCCACAGACAGAAACTGCCATTATCCAATTATGTACGTACACACACATTTTATATATATATATATATATATATATATATATATATATATATATCACATATGAAGGGCACATGAACATTGCTGCTTGCAGTGACAGCGTATGCCTTAGAGGCCTCTGACAAGTAGCAGCATAGTGTATAGAGCCCATTCCCAGGACACAGTCAGTTACCTGCGATGGCTGTTGCTGGCCTCCTTCAACGCAGATTGTTTGCCCTACAACATGGCGAGCTGACGTCAACACCGTCTCCCTGAAAGTTCACCCATTGGTTCATCCTCTTGTCGCTCATCTACAGCGGGCGCATGATTGGCGGGTGGCGGGGCCGGATGGACAATGGTGCCGATCAGTTTCTTTCCTGTAAACAAGTGGGCGTGGTCTCTATGTGTCATGACGATTGCAGCAGAAGTAAATAGACAGTGTTATACGTCTCAGTATTCACTAGTATCAGTTATAATGTCTCAGTATTATGCATCTCAGTATTATACGTGTCAGTATTCACTAGTATCAGTTATATGTCTCAGTATTATGCATCTTAGTATTATACATGTCAGTATTCACTAGTATCAGTTATATGTCTCAGTATTCACTAGTATCAGTTATATGTCTCAGTATTATGCATCTCAGTATTCACTTGTATCAGTTATGTCTCAGTATTCACTAGTGTCAGTTATATGTCTCAGTATTATGCGTCTCAGTATTCACTAGTATCAGTTATATGTCTCAGTATTATGCGTCTCAGTATTCACTAGTATCAGTTATATGTCTCA
>JABWIB010008061.1:2661-14503 GCA_016617825.1 Platyplectrum ornatum | reverse complement strand
ATGAGCAGCCCCCTGATATTTAGAGCAGACCCCTGATATTGATGAGCAGCCTCCTAATATTAATGAGCAGCCTCTGGAATTGAGGCAAAAACAATGAAAACAATGATATTAATGCACAGCACAGCCACAGAGCACTACAGGCTAGACAGGCTGGCGCCGAGTGATAGACGTCGCCGCATGTGGGGCTTTATATTGCTCCTCCAAACCCTGGGAGATATGAGCACCGACGTCAGTGCTCCATTACTATAGTGAGTGACGTCGGTTCTTGCTGGGTTTTGTATGCAATAGTAATGCATACAAAACCCAGCGAGATCCGACATCACCACAATTAAGTTTTGCCTCGGTTCCTGTTCGGAACCCTCGAGGCAACCCCCGAGCCTGCCCCGGATTCGACCTGGATCCCAGAGATTCAGATCTGTCGGATCTCTGGTATCCGAATGCGCACATCTCTAACTTAAATCAAAATATATTTATATAAAATATATGTAAACACTGATTTACGATGAACAAAGAAAACACAACACTAGTTGTGTTCAGCCTCTGCACATATGACTCAGACAGCAGGGAAAAAGGCTTCCTCTGCTAAAAACTGCACCCCCAAATAGAGCGGACCCAGCAACCACACATCGTGTCTACCTAATGGATCCGGTCCATCATGGCACACACCTTCTTAATAACACTTATTCAAAAAGGGTTTATATTAACCTATATATATATATATATATATATATATATATATATATATATATATCATTCATCACTTGTAAACTTGTGAACTATTATTAATTGTGTAATAACACTATGTTATTGTTTATTCCTCCTAATCAAGGTAACTCTAATTATAAAAATAAACATTTTAATCAGCTCAATTTGGATGTAATCAGTGGGCACTTTGTATCCTGCTCATTAAAGTTATTTAGTTTATATTTATACTGTACTTTTCTAGGCTCAAAGTCAACAAGTGAATGTTAATTGTAATTTGCAAGCGAAGAAAATGATTGCTTTCTAGAACCTTATTTTATTGAGCCCGTTTACATCAAACATTTTTCACTAGCAGTAATATTGTTAGACGTTCTAATAATAAATAGTAAGACGTGAAAATATCATTTCTAAATTTAAATCTTGACACTTCTTAGAGGTGAACTTTTAAATAAAGTCTGTCAGGTAACCTATTATACTATTAGAGAGGCTGTTGGCTCCATGCTGTGGTCATTGATTAGATTATATAATTTCACAAGTTCATCTCTTAAAGAAATGCTAAGGTTTTAGGCCAATTACTACAAAGTACTAAAACTGCTTTACTTGGTAATTTGTGCTGCAATTAACACAGCTGTAGATTTATTTTTGAACTCTGAAACACATTTGTTTCAAGGTCAGAGGTTTGAGGTTAAGCAGTATAAAGTTTGGTGATTTTTATAGTCATTAATATAATAATGTATGAAATAGAAGAGCTATTTCTGTGCTTTCAACAAGAGTAGCTGCATATTCAATGAAAAGGAAACTATAAGGTATCAATCAATGCAACACTACATAATATTTATGTTGCTTAATGGCTAAGCTCCTAATTTGCGCTGATTGCTAAATTCATTATACCCTCTTAATATGCCAAGGCAGACAATATACTAATAAATTAATTGCAACCCTTGCCAACTTTTTCCTGGCTAACCCATATTCCAGCCATTGACATTTTTCAATTCATTTATACTGTTTTTATTTTTTTCAGATACACAGAAATATTACAATCCATTTTCTACTATATTATTAATACTATGTTATATACTTATAGAAACATTTATGCTGTGAATTTAGTCATTATTTGAATAATAATGTTGATTAGTGTTGTGGTTGTATAATTAGCAATAATATTTTTCGGACATGCAGTAAATGCAGAAAGCAAATACATTTAAAAGTACTGCAGCAAAGCATAAACTCCCCATTGCTGACGTCTTGTCCCCCAGATCAACATTCACTTATCTGTAATCATAACTTATAAAATAATAAAATAAATATACAACAACTGTTATTGGCAGCATTACTAACAATATAACACTATGACTAAAAGGTGGCGAAGGATAGGCAGTGTGAAATATTAACTTATCCAAACCTGGAATACTATAATCAATTAACCCTTTCAAGAGAAGGTCTACCCGCCGGGGCAAGAACCTCCCCAGACACGCCAATTGCGTGTATCACCACCACGGGGGAAATTCACAAAACTCGAGTTTGGGTAACCCGCGGCTGCGAGTTCACCGCGTCTGCATGTTGTTGAATGCAGACGCGGTGAACTCGTGCCTGCGTACTTGTAACCTCGCGGCTGCGATAAACTCGCAGCCGCGGGTTACCCAAACTCGAGTTTTGTGAATTTCCCCCCACAACACCAATTCACCAATCCAATTGCTTAACAGAGGCATCAAACTGTAAATAAGCTGCCTACGCCTAATGCGTAACTACAAATGAACCACAACGCGCCCCTGAACATCTGCCTACCCGCCAACCCAGGCGATGAAAAGTACGAAAAAAAACGTTATGTCCAGCCAAAACAAAAGGGAGGGAGGGAGGGTGGGCATCTCGGCTAGCAGCTTCCAGGACCAGCACACCGACGACTCCTGAGGTAACTGTGAAACTCCTCCCTTTTCCCCCTTATAAATGCAATCCCCACATTCCTGCAGACTCCACCCCTTTCTAATTCTTTCAAATGACTGGTCTACACAGCATCACCCCATGCTTGGGAGCCAATCCCCAGCTGCAGGGGTTTATCACAGCTTGTGCATAAATTCCGCACTTGCTGTTCATTAACATTAAAATAAACCACATTCAATGTTGTAATGCAGCAAAGCACCAACAATCAGGGAAAACAAATACAATGCACAACTAAACCTAACTATAATAGTCAAATGCTAACACATTTTAACTAAACAAATTATAGTATTATGGCTATATATGACTATATATGACTATATATATATATATATATATATATATATATAACTATACATCATTTAGAAAAGTGGGAGAGACAGGTATCAGAAATATCATCAATATATCCATTTAAGACATATGAGAGCTGAGCAAAGTGCTGCTTTTATATACTGAAATGGAGCTGGATATCCATAGAAGACATATGGGAAACTATGTCCATAACAGGATACTTAGATGTTTTAGTGAGGTATCTTGAATGCTGACACGGATACAACTGAAAACTCACTCATGGCTGTAGCGATGTCAATGTTACTATGTAGAATATTTCTATCAGAAACGTGTACAAATGTCCCTATTCTTACAAATAACCCATTCCCAGTTCTGACACGGAATGGATTAAGCTCAGAGAAAGGGAAGGTTATAGGCTGTGGGTAACAGAAGGTTTGGCTCATAGAAAGCATAGGCTAGGTATAGAAGGTTTTAGGAGATGGAGGGTTTAGGTTAGTCTCATAGAAATAGAAGGTTAGTGTTAAACTGTGGGGGCATGGGTGAAGAGGAGATAGGATTAGGCTCTTAGAAAGATAGTTTTAGGATTAGACTACTTGACATGGAGGGTTATGGTTAGGGTGTTAGAATTAGGGGAGGGTTAGGGGAAACTAGTACCTGTCAGCACTGAAGTACTCTAATCCAGTTTTTTTACTGTGCCATATAGTTTTATGGTCTCCAAATAAGTCCAAGTCTATTAGAGGGAGGAAAAGGGAGGTCTATGGGGAGACTGCAGGGACACAGATAATTTTTCCCTCGGAGCGGTATGTTAATTACCGCTCCGAGGGTTCATAAATGACAAGCACATCCGAAAACGGACTTTATCATATGAAATCGATAATATCGGGGCTTCGTAAATGGAGCCCACTGTTACTAGACTAGGACTAGGAAACATCAGCTGTCACCTGTTATGCTGATTGCAACTAATTAAATTTACCTCCCCTGCAATTCAACATGGTTTTGCCCATGTGAGTGTAACTCATGAGTGTAAGTCTTGAGAGTGAAAAGCTGAATCGGGCCCTTAGTGCAGATGTACATCTGGTCTTAGATGATAATCTCACAGTGTTGTTGGTGGCACGATGAAAAGAAAAAAAAGGATGGAAATATACCACTATTCATAGCCATTATTAATAAATAATTTGAGATTTTGAATGCTTGGTTTTACAGCATTAAAAAACTCATTGAAATAATTTTTTATCAATGGCGATGTGATGTAGCGGTATATTGCTACTACACCAGCATTTTTATCAATGGTAACAAATTTTGATAAATTATAAACCCACATAACACAAATTTTTTAAATAATAATATTTATTAAAAATACTTATTTGTTTTTAATTTTAAACTTTGAAAACAAGTCATTTCCCATTGGGAAAATAATCGACCCCTATAATTTAAGTTATTGATTCTGACAGTCTGTTGCTTAATAATTATATACTACAGATTTGACAAGTATACAGTTATTAAGGATATATCATGATTAAAGACATACAACACAGTTTCCTTAACGTCAAAATACAACCAAGAGTACTCTGCGCAAATCCCTATTTGGAAGGCTGTCTTACGGCATGTGATCCATATAACAAGGGCTTAGACTAGCCAGATTCATAGTTTTCTGCGCCTGCCATATCCGTGCAGGTGAAACGGACACTCAATGTGTGTAGAAATGCGAGTGCATAGGCTCCGGCTTCTGTAGCCGGAACCTGTGCTCTGTAAATGGTGTCCAGCGCAGCCAATAGTACTATGCTGGCTTTTATGCAATTGCTGCTTTTTTTTGTTTAAAAATAAAAAATAAATGTTTTTATAAAAATAATAGTTTCTAAAAAAATTAAAACAAAAAAATAAATAAATAATACAGTGTTTTTATTGGTATTTTAAATTTTTTTATTTATTTTAAAACAAACATGCATTGTCATTTATAAGCAGGTAATTGGCCAAAGGATCCCTTCAAAAACTGTATATTAAAATGAGAGAATGGATGAGGAACACACCTTTTTTCATTTAAATATGCCGGATGCGCATGCCTGGCTGGAAGGTGGAAGCTCCACTATCTGAAATATTACTATGATTATCTATGAATTCTGTAGCCAATGAAGTGGTGCAGCCACTTTGTTGTGTTAACTTGAGACATAATACTGATGGATTGTTACTTCTAAATCTGACAAGTCTGCATACCTTAAATCCTGGCTTCAAATCAACAATAAATACTGAGCACTAAAAGGTAGTAAAAGGAAAAGAAAGTACCATGATTCTATTTCTATCATATTAATAAAATAAGTTTAGTATAGATTGTACGAAGCATACACACAAGAGTAAAATAGTACTAGGTCAATGATCTGTAATGACAGTGTTTAGACATTTTGCTTTTGATAATTTTTCTTGGCTTCTTTTTCTTTCTTTAATTTTTTTCTTTTAATTTTGGTGATTTATTCGTAGGTAGGTATTTATATTTTTCAATTGCAATAAACAGAACCACAACCAACCAATCTCCCGGTAACAGCCTTTACCTATGCACCCCTGTAAAGAAAGAGTTTTTTATGCATTTTATTAGTAAATAGCATTGTACTACTGTAATCCCGTGGCTGGGGTATTTTTTAGCATATTCAGTAAGGGGACTTCCCCTGCAGCACGTCCCCCTTCAGCAGTGTAAAGGAAGGAGACCGATTCACTGTTCAGCCGTGCCGGAGAAGGGAGCTGATCTCAGGCAATTTCAGTGTAAGTGGATATTATTACAATAGTTAGAGTAAGCATCCTACTTCTGACTATCCTTCATTTAATTTTTGGAGAGGACAAGAACAGAAAACCCTGAAAGCGGACCTTAAGGAGATCGTGGAAGGATTGGAACGATCGTTGGGAGACACATGGATGCCGAGAGAAGTTAACCCACATGTAAGTAACTACTTATAATATAATATTGATCACATCCCTGATTTGGAACTTTTCTTATTGATTTTGTTGGGAGTATAACCCGCTGACACTCTACCCTCCACCCCCGATGTTCATCAGATGATCGCATCCCTGTACATATAAGAAAGAGACATTCACCAAGTTCTGTGGATTGTATAGACTTATTGGGGGAAATTCACAAAAGTCGCGTTTGGGTAACCCGCGGCTGCGATAAACTCGCAGCCGCGAGGTTACAAGTACGCAGGCGCGAGGTCACCGCGTCTGCATTGAACAACATGCAGACGCGGTGACCTCGCGCCTGCGTACTTGTAACCTCGCGGCTGCGATAAACTCGCAGCCGCGGGTTACCCAAACGCGACTTTTGTGAATTTCCCCCATTATTTCTTATAAATTGTATGTACCTTTAATACTTTAGTTTACTGATAGAGCGCTGTGGGAATCCTTTTTTGTTATATTTATAGATTTGGGTATTTATATTTCTCCGGGGCTAGGTTTTGATTTGCACATACATGATATTATGAATTGCTTGTATGATAATGCTGATGTAAAATAATTCACATATCTTTTGGGGTAGATTTACGTGGGCATTTGTATGTTAGGAAGGGATATGTAAGCTCTTCTTGGTGGGGGTGAAAGATTATACTTTGCGGTTGATAGGCACTTAAAAGCACAGATCTGTTTTCTATCAGATTATGGAGGTTTCTTGCACACTTATTTGGTAAGATTTACATTTATTTAATTTAATTTTCACGGGTAATCTTTTTATTGATGCACAACTCAATGGTCCTAAAAAAATTGTGGTTTTTACATGGTAATATTAGTAATGGCAAATCCATAGCCATAACAAAGCTAGTATAGGCATTATTTTAATTATTTTATAATTTTTATAGTTATATTCTTAATAAATGTTAAGTTTTATAGTGTAAGAATAATACTTTACTGTAAACTTTATTTGAGCAACATGCATGTTTGATGCATGGTCAATTATGACATATACAAATTGTACATCCGTAGGGTAGGTTCTGTGGGAGTGCAAGATTTGTGCTCTTTTTCTTTTTGTTAGTTAAGTTTGTAGTTTCATTATTTAATTAGATATTGATATAAAGTATTTTTTATTCTTTTTTATCTTTCTTTTTTTATAGTCCTGAAAGTCTCTCAGGCATACCATTGAATTAATGGTTGATGCCAAATAACTGGAACACTGAGAACACTAGTGAAAGAGATGAGGAAAGTACACTTAACAGTCATATAAAACATGGAAATAAAACCTAGCATAACACATATTTACTAGTTGTTATATAAAATTCAACTGTCATTATATAAAAAAATGTAATTGTATACCAAAAATTAATAGAGTCCAAAAAAATCCAACATTAGATTATGTTATGATATACATAAAGAATGATATACATAAGTTTCAGCATACTTAAGAGGTAGCCCTTGTGTTACACAGAGTATGCAAAAAGCCGAAGATTTAGGGTACGTGCTTCAACAAAAGCTAATAGGGTACAAACAGGGGCAGAGAGGGGCAGTTGGTACTCTTTACCCGGGCCCAGAGCTGAGAGGGGGCCTGTGATTGATATTGATAGTTTTTTAATGATATTGATGGAGTTTTTTTTTTACTTTTATTAACTGTTTCTTGAGAGTTATATGTGGTGAGAGCTGCTTATATGTGTAAGAAATAGAAGCCTGTAGCCCGTCACTGGACACTGCTCAAGCATCACCTTAACGATTTGCATGTATCGTGCTTCAAAACATTCCTCCCCATGAGAGGAACACACACACACATACTTTTGTCTCTGTAGGTATAGTGCTTTCCACTTTCTAGGTATACATTCAAGGGATCAGGCATGCCCTCCAATGCTATGAAAAATGTTCGGCAATGGCTTATGCCACGCAGCGGTGGATGAAAATAGTGCTTACTAAATATGAGGGGGGCCCTGGATACAAAATAATGAAAGTAAATAATCTTTACAAAACTATATAAAAGGAGATTCATAAAACATATATTTGTAATATGAACTATGAATGAATTAGGGGAAATATTAACTCACCAACCTCAATACAGTTAAAAAAAATGCTCAATGTGAATATACTGTACATGTAATGACTTCATTAGCATGTAAACAGCCGTAGTTTTGTCACTATGTATAAAAGTATTCTTCATTCCAGTCACTGGGTTACAATAACCTTTCACATTATTTCTTAGCATGGCTAACTACTCCTTCATGTTAAAATGTGGTATATTTTAATTAATTAATGTTCCACTTGTAGTAAATTTCCAACCAACTGAATATTCACCTCTACTCCCTGCCAAGCTATATTAATAAATCACACAGTGTGGTAAAATCAAATGAAATATGTGCCGTTTAATGACATAAATTATGGTTGCTAACACAACTATTCATGTCAAGAATCTATCCCCAGCGAATGTACAAACTATAGTTGCTCCCAGCAGTAAGCCTCAGAAACATTCTTAATTAATATGGAATAATGTTACATGTCAACAAAAACTGTGCTGTCAAATTACTTTAAAATATTTAAAATGTCAAAGTACTGCTCCATTCTACAGGGAATTAACATTAATTGCATGCTTAAAACATGTCAGCAGGGTACACTTATAATGTAATAAAAGCTGTTTGGAAATGCTACAGAACCTTTAGAATAAATCAGTTGTCCAACTGTGCATGATATTCTTTAACAATTCAGTGTCCTTTTTAAGGTGACATATTGAATTGACAAACCCATTCATGGAATGCTGTAATTGTTCTTGGAGGATAGCATGTCTTCTAAGTGTCTATGTGTTTCTTAAAATAAATAAATAGAATTAGAAAGTGTTATAACATGTCAAACATTGGTAGTTCATTGAAATAAAAATGGAAACACATTATTTGGTATGTATGGGGGTTAGGTGTATACCACGCAATGGTGTACCAAATGTGCTCACTGTTTTACGTAGGAAAGTGGAATGGGTGGTAATAGGGGGTGTGTTGAAGTATAGTAGGATGGAGCTAGAACCTCCTGATTCAAATAAATCATTTTATAAATATTTAGATCTTAGAACTATTTTGTAGAAGACAAGGACATGCATCCAAAGACAAAGACAATATGAGACTCTCTGTTGGTGAGGTTCTGTTGGTGCTGCCGACCCTTCTCTGGTCACCCACATGGGTATACACCCCTTACAATACGGCAAGCAGATCCACATCACCAGTGTCCCTGAGGAATCGAGGATGCCTATTTCACAGGCAAAATGCAACAGGTTCTTATGTTCTAAGACTTTCATGCCTAAATTTAATAAGCAGCGAGATTGCAGTGAGATTGAAAAGTGGGAATGTTGCCCATAACAACCAATCAGATTCGACTTCACATGTTTAAAATTTAACTGAGAGCTTGAATCTGATTGGTTGCATGGGCAACATACCCACTTTTCAATCTCACTGCAATCTCGCTGCTTATTAAATATACCCCAAAATATTTATAAAATAAAATAATTTTACCCTATTTGGTAATTTTGCTCTAAATAGTGTTGCAACTACTGTATCTAAACTATTTGGTCCATATACAAATTACAGACATGCTCCCAATGGCAATTTAAATAGGATTAAGCTTCATTTATCCACTCCTGACTGTTCCTCTGTACACAGTACCATTCATGTGCACAGCACCATCACCCTGCCCTTAGTACCACTGATATAACCCTGTCCGCCTCATTGTTATCCTCTATGCCCTTAATGTTACCCTGTGCCTCACATAGTCCATCACCCTGTCCTTTCTCCTAGATTTACTAAACTGTGGGAAAGTAAAAGTGGTTTTGTTGCCCATAGCAACCAATCAAACCGGTACATCCATCTTTCTGCAGGCACATCTGATCTGCGCATGCACAGTAACAGACAGATGCACAGCTCTGGATCAGCTCCTTAAGGTGTCTTTAACATGGAGGTTATAATTCATATTTTTTTTCTTGCAGGTGATATTTACAATTGTGCATATAGATCCTTAGTCTTCAGCATGCGTGATCACTCATCAGGATCTTTTTCCCTTGATTATAATTGTATTAACAGAAATGAGAAGATAAAACAGTGCTCTTCATGCAGCAAGTTATTATAATATGATCATGGTTACAGCAATCTATAAACTCATATATTGTATGAGTAAAATGCTAATTTTTGTTATTATTTACATTGAGATATAGGTTAAAGTCACTTATTAACCATATAAAGGCTCAAGGCTTGCATCACAGCACTAGACAATTGGCACTACTTTTGCATCCCAGGCAGATGAGTATCTTGATTAAGTTGTAAATATACAAATATATACAAATTTACTTCCCATTTACACCCATTTTCACTCAAATATAACAAAATCCTTATTATATGAGAAAAAGCTAATGCAGACATAAGTGGTTGCTGTTGGAGGCTGTTGGCTTTCAATAACTTCTTTTTGTCAGTAGGCTTCTAATAAAGGGCCGTCTCAAAGCCAGTGGATGTTCCTTTAACTTGAGACCCATAATTCAATGTGAAACTTATAGTGGAGTAACAAATCAAGACAGATCAACAAATGCTTCCAAATCACTTGGGGATCCAGTCCAAATGAAAAAGCAAATGTCAGGGTATCTAACATGAAAATGATACAATTGGAAACTAAGGATCATTAAGTATGCATGGCATCCTAAAACAATTCATAAAGCAATTTGCGTACAGTGTTTCTATATTTTACCCAATAGCAGCGCCTTGTAACTGTAAATAAAATGATATAAATATAATATAAATATAATCAATGCAAAAGATACCAATAAGTTGACCCTAATATTTATTTCAAGTCAATTATTTAACCACCTAAATGCCTTCATTATGGGGAATGTTAGCATATAAAATAATAACATTGGACCTGATTCAGCGCTCCTGGTGGCCGCACGCTGCAGCTCTGAATACAGCGCAGGGAGAGGGGCATGCCGTATGCCCCGCATCCCTGCGCTATGTGAAAAATCGCAGAGGCTACGGATGCTGTATTGGGAGCATCTGCCTAGTGTTTACTTGCAGCGTAGGCTGCGAGCATGAAAGTCGGCACGAGTGAATGAAAAAAAAAAAGAAATAAAAAATATTATTTAAATAAAAAAAAACACCCAAGACACTTTATTTAATATTTTATTTTTTTATAATTTTTGTTTTTTTTATAAACTTTTATTTACCCTTAATGAGGCAGGTAATTGTCCATAGGACATTACCTGCCTCTGTCCCTCTGCGCTAAGCCCTGCTAAAAGCGCATATGGAAACGCCCCTTTTCTCATTATCATATTGCGGAGTCGCAGAGGCACGGAGTCGGGAATCTTCACGAATCTTGACTTGAAAATCAGTAGTGTTTTAATTAAACCAATCCAATTCTTAATAATGGGCTGTAGATATTAGATAACAGTTGTCATAGTCTCCCCAGTGGGTAATTAAATGTCTTGTGAATTTTAGCAAATACATAAATAACAAGTGTTAAAAATGCACCTTACAGACCTACAAGACATCTCTGTAAGGATGAAGCGGTAATATTCTATTACAAAAATCATCATATAATTGCCTTAAGACTTATTGTACATAATATATATTTTTTTTTCTTTACCACGACTGCTTGTCTGCTGGGCAGAAAATGATCTGTCAGTTACACCACAATTATGTGATAGCTTCTTTATAATCTTTAGGGGGAGAGGAATAGCAAATCCTTCCTTTAGACCATTGAGTAAATACATCACATAAAAGTCTCAAATGAGGCATTAGTGACTATTTTTAAAAGCTGTTCTTGAGGTACCTTAAACAGTTCCTTGTGAAGAATATATATATATATATATATATATATATATATATATATATATATATACACGAATAAACAAATCCACAAACACTCCTAAGCGGCTCGCTGCTTTCTGAATGATTCTGACATGACCTTGAAATCAGCCATCATCACTGTGATGAGAGCAGCTAGT
>JABWIB010008058.1:6368-25659 GCA_016617825.1 Platyplectrum ornatum | reverse complement strand
GCACACACATGCAAACTGGCCCATTCATTCCACAAATTCATATATGGGGTATATTTAGTTTGCAGTCATTTAGCATGGTAATTTTAACGTGGGGAAGTTGNCCATAGCAACCAAACAGCATGAAACATACATTGTGAAGTCTGGAAAATGAAAGTGAGAGCTCAAATGTGATTGGTTGCTATGTTCAACCTACACAATGTAGAATTCCCTACNACCATACGTGCTTAGTGAAAATAGATAAATGCTAATATAAACTACATTTGTTCCTATGGCTACATTGCACCCTTGCCAACATACAACATATACCACATTATGTAAACGGCCGTTGAGTTCAGTTTATATACTGGCTCTCCCATGAAGGAGCGCGATTTCTATTGGTTAGTTTTCGAATTCATTATTCAGTAACAGGGATTTTTATTCGAATGTAGTGACGTCATTAACAAATCGACGGGCGAGAACAAGAAATCGCGTGTACGCATTCAAAA
Source organism: Platyplectrum ornatum (assembly GCA_016617825.1). Taxonomy (NCBI): domain Eukaryota; kingdom Metazoa; phylum Chordata; class Amphibia; order Anura; family Limnodynastidae; genus Platyplectrum; species Platyplectrum ornatum. The sequence goes on along the minus strand of JABWIB010008058.1, from coordinate 25,174 downwards.
ATCAACGGGATTTCAACAAAACATCAAACACATTTTTCGTCCCAAATCGCATTCGAATTCAAACCGCACAACGAAATCGAGCCTTTGTGAATATACAACTTCGAGAGCACGATTTGAAAAAAAATCCCTTCGATTTGGTCCGAAAAAAAAACGACAATGAATTCGACCCTTAGTAAATACCCCCCTATGTGGTGGATGCACAGTAACACTGACTAGTGGAACAACCAATCCAAACTCACGTGATGTCCAGCACTCAGGAAGTGCATTTAAAACTCCCCAAACATTGTGAGAACTGTGCAATCAGAAGTATCATGTGATTTTTTTTATTTTTACAATCCGATACCACCAGATCAGACATTTCCAGGAACATGGAATTTGCCTTGATCTGTAATCCGAGTAAGGCAGGTGGATCTGAATCTTGGCTTGGTTTGGTTCAGATCTGTGATGTTGTATTGTGTCAGTTTATAGGGGATCCAGACTGCTCATCTCTAGAAGTAAGAGTATGAACTTCATTAATTCTGCAATTCACTGAATGCATTAATAAAGTTTATACACTTAATACTATCTATAGTAATTAGCGCTAATATTTGCAGTAGTAACCTAGATAGTAGTAAGTGTATATCAGCGCTAATATCTGAAAATGTCGGCAACATTTACTATTGCAGATATAAGTGCTGGTTAATATTGGTAAGTGTATGAAATTCATGAATGCATTCAGTGATTCGCAGAATTAATGAAGTTTATACACTACTATCCATATTAACCAGCGCTAATGACACAGAGGTTAAGTATACACTGCTGCAGCTATGACTGAGTGTCGATAGGGAATACTCATACACTGACAGAAATTATTACATTACACCATACTCATTCATAGTTGCTAAAGTCAGAGAACAAAAAGGGCTCCTGTTAGGATGGACACACTCTCAATTACTTATACTGTACACTAATAGGTTAAAATATATAACTTTTATTATTATTATTAGGTTAAGGTGTGCAGGAGTGAGCTTTTCTTTTTTCTTCATTCATAGTTGCAGTTGCAATTATATTGGTGGTAAAAAATAGGAAAAGACAAAAAATCCCCATACACATAACATAAAACTTAGTCAGGACTAGTTTTTCAGGCAATATTTTTATGAATTTAAACACACATGTTTATTTACATAATATATTTTATTACAATAAATGCTCACAATTGAATTGGACACTATGGCCAACATTTACTAAGTGGTGAGATTGCAGTGAGATTGAAAAGTGGGGATGTTGCCCATAGCAACCAATCAGATTTGAACTCTTATTCTCCAGTGTGTAAAATGAAACTGAGAGCTTCAAACTGATTGGTTGCTATGAACAAATTTCCCACTTCCCACCATACTAAGCATCGATTTATCAAAATCACCGAAAACATCTGAGGTGGAGATGGTGGGTGGGAGAAGGGGAAGAGGAGACTGTTAAAGGTAGCAAAGAGTAAGCTGGGGTTGGAGGATTGGAAAACTATGAGAGTTTTGTAGATGGCTTGTTTATTGAGTGTGAACCTGATAGTTGGGAAGGGAACAGGACTTCCTCCAGAAGCACTGTGAAGTGGGGTAACATTTTTGGAGGAGTCTGGTGAGAGGAGAATGTTGCGGTTGGGGGTTGGAGCATCACAGTGGGACGTGAAAGGAGGTCAGACTGCTTTGAGGGCTGAGGAGAGTACTTTATTATAGAGGGAGACCGCGTGGTTAGAGAATGACATGGTTGTAAAGAAGAGGGTACGACGGGTTTAGAATGAGAACACAGCAAGTTCTAGAGAGCTGAGGTTCTGCAGAGAGGAATGTATTTAGGGAAGGAGGGAGAAGAGGGTGAGGGAAAATAGAAATGAGGTAGTGGTTAGAAAAAAGAAAAGGGGAGATAGAGATGTCAGGCAGGGTGCAGGTGCATGTCGTGGTCATGGGTGGGGGCAGATGTCTATTGGTGGAGTTCGAGATCTTATTTTATAATTGTGGCTATATAGGATAAATAAAGGGATGAAGGCAAATGGGGGCTATATAGGATAGTCACAGATGGAAAAGGAATTGGGATGGTATAGAGTCTTGAAAGCCTGTCTATACAAGGGGTTTAGTGGTGTACTTGTTCATATGCATGGATGCAACAGGTCTACAAAAGCACATAGTCATTTATTCTGCATTCATCTTCCCACATTTTAAACATAACTGCATCTGCAAATTTGCCTAGCACATGCCACAATTTTCTGTAAGAAATATTAAAAAGTTGAATCCGCTCCTCATATCAATAAACGGAAGAATATTTTACCGACTGAATGTGGTATGGCATCATGGGTCAACTCATTTGACCAGTAGCTTTACAGACTGAGATTAATGGCATCTGTAATATTCCGTTTGATACCAATTGTTGTACAGCTAGCACTATGATATATCAATTAAATTAAATGTCACCTTTAAGGTGTGTATTTAGTCTTTGAAGATTTTCTTTACAAAGAAAGGCCATGGATGTTATTTGGAGCGGAATGTTAAACAGCGCAGATGGAATACAAATATAAATGCAGCTGAATATACTTTTTAAGTCAGTGTTTTACATTACACAGTTATCAAGTAAAGTAAATGATAACTTGAACTGACCACACACTGGGCTGTAGTAGACTCATGAAAAGAATTGGGTTCCAGTGACTTAAGGCCAGATTTAGATTTACTCTCTATCTCTCATGACTCCATGGGAAAAACCATGTTGAATTGCAGGGGAGGCAAATTTAATTTATTGCAATCAGTATTAGAGTTAAAGCCTCAGGATCCAGGCGTCAGTAATAGCAGTGTTTCTGAAAGCTTTCCAATGGTGCAACACTAAGTGGTACTCAGGTACGTTTGTGTGAGGGGGTGTATGTAGATACTACAGTAAGGGTATTCCAAGTGCCTTCTGTATTATCAAGACTTTAAATTAGTCCTGTGTTTATGTGAAGACCCTTTGGAAATTTTAAGATAGGGAACTGCTTACAGAATTGAGAGCCTCTTTTCACCTGCACAGAAGGCCTACGGAAACTGAGCTTGAAGCTACTACAGCAAAAGGAAGGAAGGTCTCGACTCAGTTGATTACTAATATCAAATACAAGTTATAATAAATAAGAAAGAGACATAGCTGCCCACCTGGGTCACATAGTTTCTTTGGCAAAAGCCATTGTCAGTACTGCTGCTCTATTATAACGTCTCTGTTAGCGGTCTCCCAGGAGAGCCTTTGGAAATAGCAGGTAGGGGGTTACAATTCTGTAACATTTTTTAAACTCAAGTTAACATCTTTGCAAAATGTTAATATTCTAAATTGGTATAATTTTGCAATGAATTATAGCATACAACTGAATGTGATCATTTTATGCTTCTACGCCCCTTGGGACATAATCATTTTTTTCTGGAACAGTTTCAGGCTTATAATCTTATCTTAATAAAAATAGCTTTTAATGGCTGATAAGACAGTGTATCACAAACCAAGCATATTCTGCAATAATGTGTATTAGAAATAATAAATGATGAAAGTACTTATTTTTGTATATTATACATTAAAATATTGGTGCAGTCTTCTATAGGGACAGCAAATCTGTTCACCAGCACTCACTATAAGACACTTTGGAGGAGGATAAAGACAACATTGCAAGATAATTGCAATCAAGAACATTGTACACAGTGGACGTAAAGTTTCTACCTAAACTGTACAAAAAACTACAGTAACTAATACTTGTAATTCCCATTTACACTGTCTAAAACACACTCGTCAATGGGATGATAGCTTATAAATCTATCATCCCAGCAGAGAGTGGAGATTTCCATAAAGTGATTGACACATAAACATTATGTGCCATAAATTGCACTTCATTAACAATAATTACCAGTAACCAGACTTCTAATTGGGCATGGTGATTTCATTATGTGAATTCGACATGACGATTTTATTGAAAATCGTCAGTGTATTCGTCAGTTTAGTGCAATATCGCCTGCCGAATACCCGTTTTTTCGTCAAAGGATATCGTCAGCATTCGTCAGACATTACATATCGTCAAAACAAATCGTCACTTACTGAATACTATACATCACCAGTCATTGACGATTTCAGATCACTGATGAACACTAACGATATGAAATCTCAGCAAAAATCTTCAGTTAGTGAATTCCCCCCCAGGTGTGAGGGGACTGAAGAGGCTCTGTTCTCTTTGTGGGAAAATATAAGGGGGTCGCTGCTAGACCCCTGCCATAACTCATTTCTATATAACATAACAAAAAAAATAGAATCTACCAAGCAGGAAGTAAAAAGAAAAACATATATTCACTACAATATAAACAATATGGGCGAGGTAAGCGAACAGCTGTGATGTTTCTCTGAATTATTTTGTTCTGTACCTTCTCAGAAAGCAGAAAAGCATGCAGTCACTGCAGTTCAGATTTGAGTGAAACGCATGTGTTTAAGGCTTGTGTTCTGATGGGCATATTGTGGGAGAAAAGGGGTATATTGTCAATGTACAGTAATAACACTAGTCAATGTACAAAAAGGATACTCCCCTTTGCCGTCCCTTTAGATAAAGAAGTTCTGACAATTGGTTATACTGTAAATTGGGGGAATTACATATGTTAAATGCCGGTTCCACACTGGAAAATTATATTAGCTGATTTTGCTTAAGTCTGTATCTGGCCCAATGTTATCTAATTAAACATGGAAATGATTTTAAATCATGTTTTAATTTAATAATTTAAAATAATATTTTTTTGTTGTCTGTGATTACTGTAGTTTGACTATGGAAGCTGGTACTACTGCTAGTATTAGGTCCATCAATGCTGACCACCAAGAGAATATTGAGGGTGGCACTTCCAAATTCTTGTAGCCAGAGGAGTAGGAGAGTCTGCCATTATACACCACAAGTGTGTAAAAGAGTGTATAAGTACTGTAGCTGTATTCTCTGTACGTGACAATGATAGTCAGCACGTGTCCAGATCCATGCACTGTAGATGGAGCTAAGCAGGGTGATGGGTTAAAAGCGCAGTGAAATTAAGGTAGCCTGCGACAACTATGCCCCCTTTTTTGTCCTAGGATGGTCCACGGTTTTACTTCTAGGGTTGGGGTGAATTTGTACCTGTATTGTATTAGTTATGTTGTATGTTTTATTTTTGCAATATTTACGCCACGCTCTGGAGTACTCTGGGGTGCTGGGACCAGATAGCAGAGACAAAAGGAAGCAATAGAAACACAGATAACAAATAAAAGGCAATAGCACCAGAACAAGGGTAATTTACAAGACAGAACACACTAGGGTACCAGAAAAAAAGGAAACTAGAGAAACAAATACAGAGAATGGTGGGGCTAGGAAAGCAAGGGGAAACTAGAGTCCAATGTAGAAACTGGGTAGCAGAGTCCAAGTATGCACAAGGGGGCTGATTCAGCCATGCGTCTCCGCCAGCCAGGCTGGCGGAGACGCGATGTTTTGCCAGATCGGCTCTGAGTAGCACGGAGTCGGGCGCAAAGCCCGGCTCCATGCGTCTGTGACTCCGGCAAATGCAAATGAGAAATTTTTTTCTCATTCATGAAAGCCGGCACGTGTGCCGGCTTTAATGCTCGCAGCGTACCGCTGTGAGTAAACACTGGCAGAGGCTCCGGACACAGCGTCCGGAGCCTCTGCGGTTTTTTAAATAGCACAGGGAAGCGGGACATAAGGCATGCCCCTCTCCCTGCGCTCTATTCAGAGCTGCGCTTTTTGCCAGAAAGCATGAATCAGGTCCCAGGAGTCCAAAACAGTGGCTGCAAAGTGATGTCCAGGTATGCTCAGAGACAGAAGACAATTGATGAAGCAGCAGCTAGGAGGAGCTGAGAAATAAAGGCAGCTTGCAGGTGCTGTCCATAAGATGTGATTAGGGAGTGTAACCCAACACCAGAGCTGAAGTGAACAGCATCTTCAAGAAAGAACTTAAGCAAATGTAGACAGGCAACTTAAAGGGGACAGACAGTGACATTTAGCTTGTTTAGTAAAGTTCAATAAAAAAAATTTGAATAAAATTTATGTGTGCTAATCATTCAGTGTTTTTTGCAGCCGCAAATGCGCAGCTCTGAATACAGCGCAGGGAGAGGGGCATGCCATATGCCCCGCATCCCTGCGCTCATATAAAAATCGCAGAGGAACTGGATGCTGTATCCGGAGCCTCTACCAGTGTTTACTCGCAGCGGTACACTGCGAGCATGAAAGCTGGCACACGTGCCGGCTTTCATGAATGAGAAAAAAAAAGAATAATAATAAAAAAATTATTTCAATTAAAAAAATAACATCAAGACACTTCATTTAATATTTAATTTTTTTATTATTTTTTTTACTTTTTAAACACTTAATGAGGCAGGTAATTGTCCACAGGACATTACATGCCTCAGCCCCTCTGCGCTAAGCCTGCACCAATTAGCAGAGCTTAGCCCTACTAAAAGCGCATATGTAAATGAGAAAAGGGGCGTGGAACACCTGGTTGGCGGATACTTAGAAACTTTATTTATGCTGTGTCTTTCCTTCACTTCTTATAATAAAGATCATTCAAAACTTAAGTAAATAGCTGGCAAAAATAACTGTTTGGAACTTTGGTTTTATTATTCTTATTCTTTAACACTATTTCAAACCTAATATTTTAGTATAGTAAATATAATAGTGTTGGTGATTTCTTCTTGGGAATGGAAAAGGAAGAAGTTTAGCAAATTTTATTTTGGTGCGTCTAGATGATAATTTGCCACTTCAGCCTTCTTACTGATTTATTGATTAGGATAAAAAGTTCATTGTTGAATGGCATTGTAATTCAGTATGCAACTAGTGTGTTCTACACTAAAGAGACATTTGCTGTGACCTTTTCAAATGTTTGCATAATGTGGCATGGGAAGGTTAAACTGCTTCCTCTCACAGCAGTGTGTTCCTAGTCATCATTTTTCTTGATTAAGTCTTGTTATAGCTTTATCAGCTCATAGAAGGTATCGGAATTAGAGCATGTTTAATTCCATTTTAAAAACCTTAGCTTTTATAAGATTGATATGATATAACAATATTTATTTCAAACATCTATTTACAAACCTGCCTCAAATAGCTGTTTTTACAGGGAGCAAAAGGTGGTGTAATGAGGAAGAGCATCATATGGATAAACTGAAGAAAAATTCTTTATTTAAGGGCTGGCAAACAGCATAGCATAAACTCTAGATCCGCCCTATTGTTTTGTAGCATATGGAGAATGACACAATGTACAAATGTTGTTGAAAATTTAAATAACGTTAAAACCAATAAATCCCTTTGCTTGCAAAGAGACAGGAAAACAATTGTGTTACATATACCTGTTTATTGAAGGTAATAAATACAGTAATGAATGATACATCTCAGGAATTATATCCAGGGCCGGTGCTAGGTCTCTGGGAACCCTAGACTTAACACACCAGGTTCCGGTTCACATGAAGTGATGACTTCACACCGCGCCGGAACGTTGCGTTGGCACCAATGGAGGACCGCAGCAGGGAGGAGGAAAGTAATGTAATATTAAAATATTGCTCTCTGCCCATCCTCCCATCATTTATTTAGCTTTTTTAATTTTTTTTTTAGACACTGCTGTCCATCTGCCCACCTGCTCGCTCTAGGCGATCGCCTGAAATCGTGCTAGCCCTAATTATAGCTAATCAGCTCATCTCCCTATCCGCAATGCCTTGCACTATACAAAATCTCCCATCAAACATCTTAAAAATGATGCAAATTCTAATTCCGTGTTTCTAGAGGTCAGCCCCTGAATCTCTGAGTGGTTCCAGCCTTATATGTCCATAGAGAAGCTGATCTCTTCAGCAGATCAAGCCTCCAAATTCTTTGCTACCCGGGTCAAATGTTTCAACTAAATCATCGCTAACTTTTATCATTGAGATTCCAGATCAAATGATCCCTGGTCCAATTCAGTCATCATAGCCATATCAGACCACAGAAGCCCTGTGACTCTGTGCTATTGCCCCATTAATTGCACCTACAGTTGAGCCATGGTTGGCACGCTTTACCTCACCCTGATCTCTCTAATTGTCTTGTTGTTTTGTCCTCCCCCATCTGTCTATGGGGCCGATTCAATGTTTGTTTGTGCATTATTTTCTCCCTTACACTGTCTCACGTTTTTTAGCTCGTGGCTCTTTCTGTACTGTAAGATACGGGAAAAAGTGAACGTTTTTTTTCCCGTATTCGTGTGGGATTGAATTGCCGTCTATGTGTCTGTTTGACCTTCTCTCGGTTGTATTTATTTGGCAGTTATCTATTCTGACAGTACCAGCTACATATCATTAAGCCTCACTGAAGTTCATTGGATAATTCTGGGCTACACTTCTGCTTTCATCACTGTTTTCAGATTTACTGGACTATTTCACAATGTCCTGATTTATTCCTGCATACAATTTAAAAGTCTAAATTTATTTATTTATTTACAGGTATTTATATAGCGCCATCAGATTACGTAGCGCTTTACAGTTTTAACAATCAATAAGACATGACCGGGTGGCAACAGACAGAATGGGTGGGGAAGAGGGCCCTGCAAGCTTACACTATATAGGATATTGGAGATTGATACACAGGGGTAACTGCTATTATTATACAATGGATGGACCAGCCAGGTTGTAACGTAAAAGTGAATTTACAAAATAAACAAAAAATACATGAGCAATGGTAGTTGAAGCCCTAAAATATGCTGAATTTTTTATAAATGGAAATGGGTATTCCTACCTTTACTTGTCACTTTATCCACATTTCATGAGCCAGGTGTCACAAGTTTGAGTTGCTAAAACACATTAAAAGGCTGTATAAGCATGCCAAGGTTTCAGTTTCATATACTAGGGCTCTAGCTACCTCAAAGACATCAGATGGTTTCTGACATTTGTGATGGAATGTTAAATTGAATTTTGAAGAATCATATGTTTTTAGGATGTGAGACAGTAGTCGGTCATCTAAACATTTAACAAAGACATCAAACTTGTTTAGTAAATTTTTCTACACCCTTATTAATGTTAGGAAACAGGACTAAAATCTCCAATATCATATCTATATCTATCATATAGATATCATATCATATATCTCTAAATATTTCCTAATTTACCTTAATAAAGTTGTAGCTATTAAATCAGACACAAGCAGACTGTCTGCAAGTCATTCAAAAACTATATTCACAGTTGTATGTTTTATAGCTTGAAAATGTTTATTATGAGTACATCCATGAGTTTCTTCTGTCTGTAAGCATGCTGAGAACTATTTTTGCTCTTTGAATGTGTTTATAGCTAGTCGTTTTTAGAAACCTTGCTGGAGATAATCCAAGACTCGTGAAACCAATGTTGCATCTTATTCAATTGAACTGATTTTAAACAATGGTGAGAAATGTTCCATGTGCAATGGTCAACACATAATGAATTGTTTTTCCTAACTTGAAAGATTATTCTGTACTTTTACTGATATTTCGCTCCATCTGTTTGTTACGTGATCAAATTCTTTGACATTAAATGACCATTTTTACTTGAAGAGGGTATGTGTAATATCTGCTGTCATCTGTCATCAAAGTCTGAATAGATTTGGTAGATAAAAAAAAGGAAAAAAAAAATTATGATAAAGAGAGATATGAAGAACACTGTTATGTGCTAGTTCTCGCCTAGGGTGCCCAGAGACCTAACACCGGCCCTGATCATATGGCCTATAAGTTGCTTTTAAAGGGCCATAACATTTTCTTATTTCCTGATTTTTACATTCTAGTTTCCAAGAAATATGAAAGAGTTTAGTGAGGTGTGTCAGACGTTAAATAATCAGCAACTAGTATGCACTATTGAATCCGACTAAGATCATCTCACTGAAAATGGCAAAACTTCTTTTTTACAAGCCCTGTAGAGGCGGAAACTTTTATTCCAAATCACCTTCTCCTGGGAAACTGCATGATCCATAATGCCACTTTTAACTGTATATTATTGCCAACTCTTGTCACCTTTTCTGATTGTTATTGTATTGATGCCTTTCCTATGTGGAATGTTTCTAATTTACTGTTTGTTTTTGGTTGAGACCCATTGCTATCATGTTAAGGCAGTGTGCCCCCGTTTATTGGTTTAGAAAAATATGTAAACTGTGTACGCTTTCAAGTCACACAATACTAACTGTGATCTTCTTGTATTTTTTGTTGGTATTCTCCCGCTGTACAGGTCAAGCCCAGCCCTTTTTACCCATTTATCACATGTTTTGGTGCAGCGGGGGTCTTCTGGAATGATCATGGCGGATGGGGGTGACTTCAATGCTGTGGCTGATGACAATGTTAATTGTTTCAGGAGAAATTATTTAGTTCCCAGACAATTAGAGGAGCAGCTGCCAGCTTTTAAGCTGAGTTTACGGTTGGTGGATCCTTGGTACCTTCTGTACCCCACGGATAGGTCATACACATATTGCTTGGCAGTGCATCATGCACTGCTAAGGAGGTAATGGGGTTACCACAAATGATGTTGCTCTCCAGAAACACCAGTCCAGATCCAAGAGAAAGGAAGTTTTGGGAGTTTACCAATAATCATTATAATGAGATATATGAAGCATATTAGCAGGGTCATAGACTCTTGAATCAGTTTCTTACCATTCAGGTGACTCACAGCCAAAGCTTTGTATCTTAATATTGCTATTAAGGGCAGGTCCGTCGAGTGAGGGGGGGAGGGGGTACTCTTTACCCGGGCCCAGAGCTGACAGGGGGCCCGTGATTGGGTTTTGGAGTTTTCTTTTTTCTTTTTTTAACTGTTTACTGAGAGTGATATGCAGTAAGAGCTGCTCTTATTTGTAAGAAAAAGAAGCCTGTAGGCGGTCACTGGACTCTGCTCAAGCATGACCTTAACGATTTATGATGTATCCTGCTTAAACATATTCCTCCCCATGAGAGATAAACACACATATAATGTGTAAGTCTGTTGTCAACCTTATAGGTATACATTCAAGGGAATACAGGCATGCCCCCAATGGTGTGAAAACATGGATCGCAATGGTGTGTGCTGCGTAGCGGTGGAAAAAATAGTGCTTTTTAAATATGAGGGGCCCCAGGAAGTTGTTGTACCGGGGCCCAAAATTTCTCTTGGCTGCCCTGATCATTGGGGCAACAAGGCAGGTAAATCAAAGGCTATTCTGGACATTTTCTGACATTATTTTCAGGATATGTATTCAGATGAACCTATAGACTGTTCTTTTGAAATCAGATACTTTGAAACAAGCAAACATTTATCAGCTGCTGGATTACACCTTTCATGCTATTCATCCTATACCTATACAAAGTTTCAATATGCCTATGTTCAGTGCTACATATAAGCATGTATAACTGTCACAGCTCTGCATAGGGGACCCACATTTTCTATTGCATATTTTTACTCCTTCTGTACAAAAACTTTGGATAAGGTCATTTGTCTAATAAGTTTGTGAGTCTCATGAACTTGTTGTGGTTCATAGAATATTCAGTAATTAGAAATTTAGTGCCGTTGAACACAGGGATCTATAAAACAAAATTCTTAAAAGATGTTATGAATTGAAAATAATTTTTAAACATGAACCATGTTATATATATATACACACACACACACACACACATATATATATATATATATATATATATATATATATATATATATAATAAAATAAAATTTTGAGAGGTGGCTAAAAATGATAAACATAAAATAAAATATGATTTATTTTTTTTATTTCTTTCTTTTTTATGTAATAAAATGTTTGCCATTATATAAATCTTTATAACCTAATGTATCTTTTTTTCCTGACATTTTCATAATCCAACTTTGAAGATAAAAAGATGCAGTTCTGTAATATGGAAGAATCATTCGTTTTTTTGATGTTTGTGACAGATTCTGACATTATTTAAACCCTCTCAGCAGTATTCAATTAAATATATGGCATCTGCAGAGGATTTAAAAAAATACTTTGCATTTGACTTTCAATAAACATTTCATGGGTATGTTTTTTTTATTTATCTGCGTGGTAAACGTAGAACTTCCCTAAAACTAAATACAATAATAAAAATACATTATGTAAAATAGAAAGTAATAAAATACTGTATTTTATTATCCTGTCCTTGGGTTTTTCTATGAAAACCATGCTCTTAGAATAGGAATTTAGCTTTTTATACAATATTATGGTTCGCAAACCAAAACATTAAAAAAACACACCAAAAAAAATCATCCAAAACTAAGGATATATTTTAAAGAAAATATTATATTTTTGTTTAACAATATATTTTCTCATTAATATTAAATAAACCATTATTGAGTTGCTACAGAAACAAGTCTGAAATTCAGGCAGTTTTCCTGGTATCCAGCAAATCTCCAGGGACCTGGGTAAATCACTGCCTCTGCTCCCATTATTATTATGAGGGACGGGGTTTGATGACAACAAGTCCTGCCCATCCAAACTAAAATAGATTCTTTATCCCTCCATAGGATGGAGATTTGGCTGTGATTTACATAAATCGCGCCCTCTTCCCAAACTCCATGCTGCAAATCTTTGGTTTCTCCGGGAGAGATAAATCAAAAGGCAGCCCTGGTCTTTATGAAATAAATATCAAACAGGGTATTATACTGAGTTTTGGAGTGAATTAATGACATTCCAGAAATGCTGTGTTTTGCACTCATAGCAAAAAAAAATTATCAAGGCAAAGACAATGATGCATTACCTGATTTTATAGTTCTAAACAAGAGAGGGCCACACTCCCTCATGCTGTGTATTCCACTACTGAGCATCATGTCCAGAGTCCGTATCCATCATTTTGGTATTACCATTGCTAGCAAACCGGCAACACCAAGTACAAAAAACATTGTTTTCTTATACTGGATTTTGTCTTTACCTTTTTTTAAAGGCATATACAACTAGTTAGAACACTGGGCATGCTCAGTACTGGAATGAGTGTAAAAAGATGGACTAATAGTCCCTGTAGCTAGAAGCTACCTCTGCTTCCGCCACATACTCCTATAGTGATGGTGTAATTTATGGTCACAGGTCATTTTTAATATTTTAATATTTTAAAAGGAAAAACATTTAAAAAAATTTCTAAAAACATATTTAAACAACATTAAATAAGCTAAATATATATATATATATATATATATATATATATATATATATATATATAGAGAGAGAGAGAGAGAGAGAGAGAGAGAGAGAGAGAGAGAATGCAGAAAGGTGTACATCTGGATAGGATGAGCTTTATGCACATTCCATATGCACTTAAAACTTTGAATCAGGTCCCAGAATTTAAATGCTTAACTGTTATGCTCTAGTATAGTACACCTGTACTAAGTAATAGGTCAAAAACCGCATTAGTATATTCTAATTATTATACATCCTAATTTATGATTAGCAAATTTTACTATCATTTCTTTAGATATAGCAAATTACATTTATCATCCTTCTGAAGTGCTATTTTGTTTGATTATGATCTTTACTTCTAAGGAAGAAAAAAGCAGGACTCATTGGCATTGGCCGGGGCACAGAGAGATATGGAAAGGGGGTATAAATTCCATTCCATTTTTTTTTTAGACCTGGCTGACAGTCACTGTCTTCCAATGGGCTGTACAGGTATCCCTTTGCTAGCAGCAGCAGAAAACATGTATAATCAATTGAAGCAAAGTCGCTCTTTAAAGGGACTTGCATATTCCACCAGTGTGACATGTCAGAAATATTCACAGATTTGCAGAGAAGTAGAAGAAAGACAGCCAAGATAAGTAAAGCTAGTCAATTATGTTTAAAGCTCAATTATGTTATAGGATGAGGGTTAGACAGCAGGAGACACACATGGGGGTATATTTACTAAGCGGCAAGATTGCAGTGATATTGAAAAGTGGGGATGTTGCCCAGAGAAACCAATCAGATTTGAGTTCACATTCTCCAGTGTGTAAAATTAAACTGAGAACTTGAATCTGATTGGTTGCTATGGGCAACTTCCCAATTTTACAATCTCACTGCTTAGTAAATATACCCCAAGGGGAGAAATATAAAAAGGCTGGAGGCTGGAGATACAAACATTCCCCAATGGTTGGACACACTTCCTTTTCTGGTTTATCTTTAAAAAACATCTTTGGAGGTAGAGCCCAAGAAGCTGTTGTACTGGAGCCCAGACTTCCTCTTAGTGACCCTGGTTAATGGGGTGCCGAGAAACAATTTCCAAGGAAGCAGAACACTACTACATATGCTTTTGTTTTTGTAGCTTTATAAATGGACAGTACTAGATTAGGAGTGTTATTCACTTACCTAGTTTCTATATCCACTGCTTCTAGACAAACAGAGCTGACTAAGATGGGGAATATGTTTTGCAAAGATAGATCTTACATTGAGTTAACTTATATTTTATCAGTAGCCACTTGCATTTTAAAATATGTTGCCAGGTCACCAATTGGGACTTGTAGTTTAGTATTCATAAAGATTGAATGTTAGTTCATGAGTTCATGCACTAGTTGTATGCGTGTCCTTGTCCTCAGTATTCACAATTGTCCCTTAAAGGAACATATATTTGAGTACCTGAGCATATCTACTGTCAAACATCTAAAATGGAATAATTAGCAGAAGTAAGCAGGTATACCATGTGGATTCATGATTGTTCTAAAATGAAACTTTCACTTACATCTGAACTTAAAGCCATTTATTTAGCAAAAGTTCTGTTTTTGGATTTTTATGTAAAAGTGATGTAAAATGGGCTTCTAAATTACATATGTATTAAATTTATAAATGTTCACAAACTTGTATTTAAATGCAATTTCCTCATTTCAAGGAAAAAAAGGAAAATAAAGTATGTATTGAAAAAATGACTCATTGGAACAACTTCATTTAAAAAAATGGCAGGAAGATAAAAAATAAAAAACCCCTGTAATAGCTGACAGAAAACTGAAGAAAATGAAATTGTATTTAGGTATAAAAAAAGTCTTGTCCATTTCCTAACAGCAGGAATACAATATGTTATATCACACGAGCGAATGCTGCGTGATAGCAATTTCACGTAGAACTATTCTGATCAATTCAGATTCCATTTGAAGCAGCAACAATTGGACTCAAATAGGCCAATTTGCTTCTAATGTGTGAAAAATTTTGCCAGGGCCCAGGCACATAACACATTCCACAAAAGGAGAGAAAAAAACATAAATAGATGATAATATATTCTGCAATGTCTGAAAAAAAACCCCAAAACACAATGCCTATTGTAATTCACGGACATGCTCTCCATTAACAGCATGCTTTCAAATTAGGTGATTTTAAATATAATATAAATAAAAAACAAAACACCATAAATTAATATATTTTACTCAACTCATACATTAAATGTATGTGCACTTGAAATAATATTTTGTGTATTGTGGCACATCATTTGATTGTATACTAGGCTTATGCTTGCAAGGAAATTATTTATTGCTTTTTGAGAAATCTGACAAAAAAACTTACTTGTTTAATAGGATTTCACAATCTGATTCTTGTAGGTCTCGTAGGAAATTTACTAAGGAAAGGATGGGCTTTTGCTTTCTCACCATAACACTGCAATCATACGTGAAGTCACGGCATTGACACAAAGTAAACTAAAAATAGTTCTTTCTATGTCCGTATGCTTTGCCTCTATACTTCTTGGGTTAGTCTGAGAGATATGTAATATACATGCCACTCCTGTTGAGCCAGATTAAGATCTTAAGCCACTCATGACTTAAGCTGACCGTGCACCACAAAGATTTCAGCCCAAATCCGATTATTGTGGATTTGGGCTAAAAATTGCATAGTGGAACAATTTATTGTATAGTGTATGGCCAGCTTAAATCAAGAGTGCCTAAAGGCCTGAATCTGACCCATTTTCATCAAACACCAGTGTATTTTTGCACTGAGTGAATAAATCAAGTCAGTTTACTACTCACTGCAGTGACAGTGGGCTGGATTCAGCTTTTCACTCTCATGACATACACTCATGAGTTACACTCTCATGGGTAAAACCATGTTGAATTGCAGGGGAGGTAAAATGAATGTCGGTGTTTGCATGCAGGGAGAATGCTTTATTGTTGCATGTTGCACACAGATACTGATCAGTGTTACTGTTACACTGTTATTGGACTTGTGCTAGGAAACACCATCTCTCACCTGTTATGCTGATTGCAAGTAATTCCATTTACCTCCCCTGCAATTCAACATGGTTTTACCCATGAGAGTGTAACTCATGAGTGTAAGTCATGAGAGTGAAAAGCTGAATCCAGCCCTGTGTGTATAATGCAAAGGAAAACATTTCAAAAGCTTGTGGTAAAATATTGTTGTTGTATAAAATGCTGGACCGGATACAGACTCCCATATGACAGGCTACATAATTAAGCACATATGAAAATGCTGGTTATGGCTTGGAATGCACTATGATCAATTTTGTACAAGTATCTGTGCTGGCAGAGCATGATGCCCCTCCTTATCCTTATGCACAATCCTCCATTCAGTACGCGCTAGGATAGGTGCTTAAATGTTATTGTAGGATTTGGTTTTGTGAGTGCCATGCTTATATGCGTGCAAAGGTAGGATACTATCCTTACATACACAGACTTTAGGATCACGCAGACGAAAATACTGTAGTTGTTCATAGCTGAGGAGTTCTGTTCACATTACATATAAAAACTCTTTTGTATGTGAGGTCTACAACCTGACAATCACAATAACAAAAATGTGTACTACACATATTGAATATAAAGTTTAGTGCAAAGAATGGTCATAAAAAATCTGAAATGAAATTGTTGGCTATGTTTTTTAAACATGATTTTCTATGAATGTATAGTACTGAGGTAGTTTGAAACAATAAGGATAAAAAATCTAAAGTTTGTTTAAGAGATTCTTTGGTTATTACCATAAAAATTATGCCATACTGTACAATAAATTCATAGCCGTAAATCATGTTTTTGAAAATGTCCTTGAAAATTGTATTTGGCTTCTATTATCTTTGTAAATAAATATAATAAATCCACTAAAGCTTTTATTTCAAATGAAAGTCAACAGATCCAGCCACAACATGGATCACTGAAACTAGAGGGAACACATCTTTACAACAGATAACATTAAACATGAAATTTATTATCTGATGACTGCATTATTGATCTACATATTACATATGTTATTTACGTTACCATTAAATTTAAGTCATGCTTCACAACTAAAAGCAAAAAATAAAATTAGGGGATAAAGGATAACCAACATATAGGACAAGTATATTGGTATTCTAAAGAGTTGTTCCAGCCTTTACAGAAAATGAACATCAAGGATTTTTATTTAGTCAGTGAGACTTCAAATCTCTCAGGTAAACTTGTAGAAATGTGTGAATTGTGTATGCTGCAATGCTCTAAAATGCTGCAGGATGTTTTTAGTTATCAGATCAGTTATATATAACATACACAGATTCATTGCAAGCCCCAGGTCAGGTAATAACAAATTCTCAAAACGTAAAAAAAATAAATACATACATTATGAATAAATGCAAATATACATGCATATATAAATAAATCAATTGGTTGCTATGGGCAACATCACCACTCTGCATTCCTGCAATTTAGTAAATATAGGCACAGGTGTATATACAGCAGGTTTGTGTATAATTAAAATTGTTGTAATCTGTAATAGAGACGTTTATAGGTTGTTGTGTAATCCTTAATCAGATAAATAATAATCATATATATTGTATTTTTTTTTTCTTTAAAAATATTTCATTTATATCTATATAGCAAAAGCAGAAATACATAGATTGGCACTTGGATCCAGAAGGAAAACAGATGTTCCCCAGCCTTTCATTTCAAAGGTGCTGGTAGTGTGGCTGATGCAGGGCCTGGAAGAGAGGGCCCCAAGGAAACCAGCACTTGATACCCAAGGAGGATGCAATAGTAATAACTTGTCAGCTTCTATAAGGTTACTACCATCATATCCTCCTTTGGTGTTTATAGTAATAACTTGTCAGCACTACATGGAAGTCACCTAACCAGCCAGTTGCATGCGCATGCACAGAGCGGACAGTGGATGGGACTAAACTGGATGGGATGGACAGTGCAAGTTAACAACTCTAAGTATTTGTCATAACTAACCCATATAATTTTGTAACATTTTTAAAATGTTATATTTCAACTTTATTATTTTGTGTGGTGCATTTAAACTTGTAAAATGTGACCCACATGGAATGACCTTATCCAAACGTCAAAGTGCAGTGTGTGTTTGGCGCTCCTGGAAACAATAGTTAGGAGAAAGTTTGAGGAGTTTTGCTTTAAACTCGCAGAAAACATTATGAAAAGAAAGTGAGGGATAAGGAGGAAAATCAATCAATTTGTTGAAGGTATTACTAGTGAGAACGTAAAGACTTAAATTTCCAAGAAATAGAAAAAGGACACAACCAGTTCATGAATCAGAGTTTCCTGAAATGTGGGAAGGGGAAGTAGCAGTGCAAGGAAGTCAAAGTGATGTCAAAGATCCTGTACAGGTTTTGAAAATGCAAATGGATGAATTAACTACTGAAGTGGCAAGATGAGTGAGGAAATTTAAACTCTGAGAAATCAGAATCATACTTCAAATAATGCAAATAGACGTGCAAATCACTATTGAAAAGATTATATTTGGTGTCAATAATTGGTTTAGATAATTAGTGGTCTTATTCTGTAGGAAAAGTCCAATCGTTCCTATTTATATCAATGGAATCAAAGGGCCAGATTCAGCTTTTCACTCTCATGACTTACACTCATGAGTTACACTCTCATGGGCAAAACCATGTTGAATTGCAGGGGAGGTAAATTTCATTAGTTGCAATCAGCATAAC
>JABWIB010008056.1:10440-26335 GCA_016617825.1 Platyplectrum ornatum | reverse complement strand
GGGGGGAATGTATTAAATTAGTCTGGGTTCAGCCTCTGCGTACTATCCAGAGCTCTATAAGGGTGGTGTGGAAAATTGAAGGTTGGCTCTGGATTTCGGATGTCCATAGTGGTCTCCCCTTGGCCGCACATCCGTGTGAATACTGCCGGTGCGACCCACTTGGCTATACTTCAGCCGTCATGCCTGGGGCCTGGGCATAGGCGTTGTGTAACTACAGCTCCATAGCATAGCTGATCTGGCAAAGCATGCTGGGACGTCACCTAATGCATGGGGTAGGCAACCTGCGGCTCTCCAGGTGTTGCCAAACTACAAGTCCCAGCATGCTTTGCTACATGCCAACACTTGGAGAGCTGCAGGTTGCTTTTCCCTATATACCACCCCCTCTATGTGGAACTGGAAGTCTCAGCATGATTTACCTGCACAGCTATAGGTGATACCTGCCAAAGCATGCTGGGACTTGTGTATAGCTGACATCCCTATACAAGCGGTGCCTTATACTGAAGCTTAGTGCAGTATCCGCGTGAGAGCTCCAGACCTTGTGATTATACGTCTCCCATCTAATGCATATCATGAGGCGGTGCCGGGATCCAGCCTTTATACTTTACAATCAGTATCATGGAATTGCTTAATTGCACTTCTCTCCATGTAATTACCGCTCATTACTGCGCTGCTAGTGGTTAAGTGCTGTGCGGAGACACCAGCTGCGCTGTCACGCAGGAAGCGTCGCACATTAAGTCACCTCCGCGAGTTACCGTAACCCGAGCGTTATGTCCATCAGCTTAGACGATGAACCACGGGGTGTGTAACGTGACGTCTCCCCAGTGTACAGTGTGAACCCAAACCATTTCATCAAGGAAAGAAACCTCCGATGCCATACCAGCACACCCTGCGCACAAGTGTTACAAGCCGTAACAAACTATATACACACGGTCATTGACCGTCAGGCACATCACTGGCTGAAGGCTTTTACACGTCGTTCTGTTACATATTGGAATATCTCTCGTGATAATACACTACAGAACCCCTACCACTTAAAACGTGTAGCAAAGTGGTGCGTGTCTCTCCCCCCTCCTCCCCCCCTCCTCCTCTCTTCTCCCTCCTCTCTTCTCTTCTACCCCCGTCATCCTCCTCTCTTCTCTTCTCTGCTCTTCCTCCTCCTCTCTTCTCTTCTCCACTTCTCCCCCCTCCTCTCTTCTCTTCTCNTCTCCCCCCTCCTCTCTCCTCCTCCCTCCCTCCATCTGCATATCCATACAAATATCTATATATTCCCTGAGTACCTCCAATGGTACTGGTCTAGCTGCTAACAGAACATGTAATAGGGGAGTTATACTGTTATTGCTGCATATTACATTGCCCCCCGTGTTGATAATTCCGGGGGTTGCACATGGTTTATATTGCTGATCATTGCGGGTTATTTCTCCTGCTGTGCTATGACGGGATTGTCGCTGCTCTTCTATAGATGTAGTGTGGACGCACATTAACTGTTCTTATTAACATTGAGGAGCAAAGAGGGAATGACAAGACAGGAATGATGGGGGTTGTATTGGGGTTGGGTTGGTATTGGGATATTTAGCCTGTGTCCCTCTTGGGTACCTGGTAACGGGCACATAACATTGGGACCGGCTGATGTAACAGGGTGTCTTATGTCTTTGTTATTTGCAGCCAGCAGCCAGCGTCTGGAGTAGCCTATTCCCATCCCACCACCGTGGGCAGCTATACCGTTCACCAGGCCCCCGTAGCCGCTCACACTGTGACCGCCGCCTATGCACCCGCTCCGGCCACAGTGGCAGTGGCCCGTCCCGCGCCCGTGGCTGTGGCAGCCGCTGCGACCGCGGCCGCATACGGGGGCTACCCCACAGCTCACACCGCAACGGATTATGGCTACACCCAGCGGCAGCAGGAGGCTCCACCGCCGCCGCCTCCGGTCACCACGCAGAATTATCAGGTACTTGTCTTCTATCAGGTATCAGTCCAGTACGTTTACTCCTGACCAGTGGGGCAAGCGTCCATCAGGTTACTTTATCAGTGCCCACCAGACTCACCCTGGTCCTCCACTTCTTGGCGCGAAGGGTGTTGGCTGTACTCCTGCGTGTTATGTTCGGAGGTAGATGATACCCGGTGCAATGTCTTCGGTGCCCGCTCTGACCTGGGCTGGTTCTATCCTCTATCACCGGAACAAGTTCGTTTCGGGTCATGCCCTATTAAAATATATAATTAATTTAAATATATATATAATTAATTTAAATATATATGATTAAAAAATAAATGAATATATATATATATATATAATTCAAAAAAAATATAATAAAAAAATATATATAATTAAAATATATAAAAAAATATATATATAATTAATTAAAATATATATAATTAAATAAATATATATAATAAAATATATATAATTAATTAAAATATATATAATAAAAAATATATATATAATTAAAAATATATATAATTAAAAAAAATATATAATAGTGTCCAATGGATTAAATGTGTATTACATTTTTACTTTACTACTCTGTTCACTTGAATATGTTTAGTGTAAAATTATATTTATCTTTTATGTGTGTTGTACCATTCTGCAGGACTCTTATTCATACGTGCGCTCCACCGCTCCAGCCGTGGCATACGACAGCAAGCAGTACTACCAGCAGCCCACGGCCACGGCGGCAGCTGTAGCCGCTGCCGCCCAGCCGCAGCCCACCGTGGCGGAATCCTACTACCAGACAAGTAGGTTCTCTTTCTATTGTTCATGATTTTACTATTGATGCCGTAAACGTTAGATACTGCCTATATTGTTATATTCGGAACCATGCCGCAAAGTCTGCATCGGGTCCATAGATATTTAGTGTAAACCCATTGTTAAATGTGTGGATTGTATTCTGTTTAGTATTTATTTGTAAAGCATTACCCGGCTGATAACTTTAGAAGTAATAATTAAGCTTTTTAAGTTATAAACCAATTGCCCAAACTGTGCCACTAAACCGCTTTGTTTTATGCAACACATCTCTTCTTCTCCCGTTGTACCAGCTCCTTTCGCCTTGTCTTTTCCAGTTGCCCCCAAGGCTGGCTACAGCCAGGGTGCTGCACAGTACACTCAAGCGCAACAAACTCGGCAAGTGACTGCAATCAAACCGGCTAACCCCAGCCCTGCCACAACCACCTTCTCCATATACCCGGTATCCTCCACTGTGCAACCCGTGGCGGCCGCAGCCACCGTGGTGCCCTCGTACACGCAGAGCGCCACCTACAGCACCACTGCGGTCACATACTCCGGTAAGCTGCCGTTTCTATTTGTGTGTTATATGGTTTTGTCAAATACTTGTGGTTCAGTGTGGGGTATATACTGTGTTTCCCCGATAATAAGACCTACCCCGATAATAAGCCCTATCCTATTTTACAGTAAACTGTAAAGTAAGCCATTCCTGAAATTAAGCCCTATTTAAATCACAGTGAGGTGTCATAATGTCAGCAGCACTTGGGGGGGCATGATTGGATTAATAGCAGTCTATGAAATAAACCCTACCCCGAAAATAAGCCCTATGGTGTTTTTTTGTCTTGAAAAAAAATAAGACAGTGTCTTATTNATAGATTTCCTTGCACTCATTCAGTTATTATGCATGTGAATAGGTGCTTTTGTTTGGTTCCCTCACACTGCCCATTGGCGGCAGACTTCTTCATTAGGCCTCCATAGTTATTACATGCAGACACTTGTATTATTCCTCATTCTTCTGTCAGCTCTAACCCACACTGATGCCTTCTGCTTTCCAGGTGCCGCATACTCCGGCTACGAAGCCGCCGTCTATTCCGCTGCCTCTTCCTACTATCAGCAGCAGCAGCAACAGCAGAAACAGGCGGCAGCGGCCGCAGCAGCCGCCGCCACGGCCGCCTGGACCGGGACCAACTTTACCAAAAAGACCCCCTTTCAAAATAAGCAGCTGAAGCCAAAACAGCCCCCGAAGCCCCCTCAGATCCATTACTGTGACGTGTGCAAAATAAGCTGCGCCGGACCTCAGGTACAACACGCCTCTAGTCATGTCACTATCTCCCAGTTACCAATATGAGAGCACATGTAATGGTTCAGCTTCAGACTAAATATACACCTGACATTACTTTCTAAGCGTTACTTTTTAAATTACATGTTATTTACACTTGGGCAAAACCATGATGAATTGCAGGGGAGGTCATTGTCATTAATTGTAATCAGGTGAGAGGTGAGAGATGATGTTTCCAGCACAAGTGTAATAACAGTGTAACAGTAACGCTGGTCAGTATCTGTGTACAACATGCAACAATAAAGTATTCTCCCTGCATGCACACACTGACATTCATTTTACCTCCCCCTGCAATTCAACATGGTTTTACCCAGGTGTAATTTTCCAGTCTGGATCTAATCCTTTATTAGTAAATGTTTTTGTTTGCAAACCAGATCACTAGCTCTGCATCCAGTTGCTGAAGCAAGGGGGAACACGTTTGCTAAATCAATCCGTGTAGAGATAGAAACGCCGTGGACCTTTCTTTTCCACGGCGCTCATTTCTACACCACAGCTTAGAACTAGTCTACCAGTGAATCGAGGAATCTGTGTTAAGGTCGCAGCTCTTATATATTTCTCTTTTATGTGTTTTACAGACTTACAAGGAGCATTTAGAGGGACAAAAGCACAAGAAAAAGGAAGCGGCCCTAAAGGCCTCCCAGAACACGAGCAGCAGCAGCTCGGCTATCCGCGGGACGCAGAACCAGCTGCGCTGCGAGCTCTGCGATGTCTCCTGCACCGGAGCGGACGCGTACGCTGCCCATATCAGAGGTGCCAAGCACCAGAAGGTACGCTGGGTCAAACCATTTCCATGACCTCATGCAAAATAATAGGGATAGTATTAGCAATGTTAGTATTTAGACCTAGCATGTAAATAAGTTTGCCCTTGCTGTTCCTCCAGGTCGTCAAGCTGCACACCAAGCTGGGGAAACCCATTCCGTCAACAGAACCAAATGTCATCAACCAATCGGTCACTTCCGCAGCCGCCTCCAAAGCGGCGGCCTCCTCTAACAGCACCTCCAGCAGTAACGGGAGCACGGCCTCCGCGCCCGCCTCCAAGATGCTCACATCCAGCTCCTCTCTGGGCAGCTCCAGCAGCGCCAACAAGATGTCCAGCATGTCCACGAACAGCATCGTCAAGAAGATAACTACGCCGAAAATAACCTTTGTAGGCAAGTCCGCCCAGAGCAATGTTCTGTGTATGGTGAAATCAGAATGGCATAGAGATTGTATTGGTTTAAAGCTGGTTACTTGCATAAATGATTATCACCGTCAGCAGGAGGTGGTCAATAATCCCAGGAAAAACGCCCTGGTTATTGTGTCTACTGACTGGAGCAATGATCAGCGCTGAGGAGGTGAGGATTGACAGGAGGCTCTTGCAGCCCAGTAAGAGGAGAGGGGTAGGGTCAGGGAGATTCATTTCATAGATATGTGCTAGGGATCGGATATTGGAAAGGTTATACATAGGAAGGGTTATTGGTGCAAGGATAAGTAAGATTTCAATGACCTGATAAAGTTTTGCAGACCATGGATAGTGTGATGTGTTGTAGGAAAGTGGGGCAGCACACAAGAAGTCCTGAATAAAGTAGAGTCAGTGGTCAGTGGGGCTTGAGAGTGTTTTAGTAGTGTAGGCTGAGGAGACATTGTAGTGTAGTGACTGAGGGGTGGACTGGTAAGATGAGAACTCTCACAGCAGTATTGAGCATAGACTTTAGTGGGAGTAAGGCAGGAGATGAGGGTCCGGTGAGGAGAAAGTTACACTAGTCAAGGGAGGAAATCATTAGTGAATATGTTGGGTTTTGGTTGCGTTATACCCAACCGCAAGCAAAAAAACTGCACCCGTACTGTCTGTTATATATATATATATATATATATATATATATATATATATATATATATATATATATATATATATATGTATGTCATTGTATGTTATGGTCTGCAAACCAGATCACTAGCTCTGCATGATGTTGCAGGAGCAAGGGGAACAGGTTTGCAAAATAGAACTCTGCAGAAGGTACATGAAGCCTGAGAAGTCTGTCTTCCGGGCGTGGATTCCTTCTCCTACATGTGTATGTGCTGGATGCTATTACAGGATTGTACTATTCACATATCACAGCAGTACTGAGGCCAGCAGATTGCAAAGAGCAGTCTAATATAAAGCTGTATATCCTGAAGTTCTATATACCATCTACTCAGTCAGATACTTGAATAGTTCCCAGGGTCACTAAGCTGGTGACAATCCAGATGACGTTTAAGGCCAAGTTCAGTCAAAAGCGAAGCCTTGGCCATAATGCTGATAATAATGGTAAAATAAGGACCCTTGCGCCATATAGCCTTCATTACTAGTGAACAGCTTTGCCATCTCTGCTATTTGCAGGCACTGACCTGTCTTTCCTTCTCCCTTTAGGTGGTAACAAGTTACAATCAACTGGACTTAAGGCTGACGACAGCAAAACGAGTGACAGCGTTAAGGTCCCTTCCAACTCTAACGTCCAGTCGCAAGAGGTCAAGGTGGATCCCATGTCCGAAGCTGCTCAGACCCTGGCCGCCCTCCAGAGCGACGTCCAGCCTGTGGGTCACGACTACGTTGAAGAGGTGGGGTGTCTTTTCCACGTCATAGGCTTTCCCGGAGAAACTAGTTTATGCGAGACCCTTGGCTCGTACAACTACACGTCCCAGCATGCTTTAGCTACATACAATTAATTCATACGTAACAAAGCATGCTAGTTTTGCAACACCTGGGGAATCACCAGTGTGCCTGGCCTGCTGTGAATGTAAGATCTCAACCAGCAAAAGCGTAATTGCCGTTTATGGGTCTTTAGAAAATGTCATTTTCATTGCACATTGAAGCCTTGAAAACGCCAGATTGCACTTCCCACACACAGTGCATAGCATCTGTGCCTGAGAACACCGCGCTTCTATCCCTGCGATAACAGCTTAGAGGGGGCAGAGCCTTCATCACTATTCAGAGGGCAGGAGTTTGTAGGAACTGAAAGAAATCGCACACAACAACTGTATGAATAAGAGTCCTCATTGTTCCCAATCATGTGTATAAGTGGCATTGCCTCCCATCTGAACAAGCCAACACAGCAGAACATTTCCCATCAACCCACCATCCTCCAGCTTATATCGCCTTGAATAAAGGAGAGGAGTAGTTATTGACTGAGTGGGGGCTTGAGCGAGCGTCATTGTCGAGGGTGAGGAGACATTGTAGTGTAGTGACTAATACCCCGTTCCCATTACCAGCCTTGAAAAAGCTGGCTTAAGAGCCAGGGTGTAGAGCTGGGGAAATTGGAGGGGCTGTGAAAAAAGGACAGTGCAGATTACCAGAAAAAGACGGCTTTATTGTAAAAAAGCAGGCTCTGCACTGTTCACATTAAACCCTGCTTTTTGCTACCAGTACACATTGTTACTCAGATAATGTGCTGTGATTGTTTGTTTACATGAGGGGAGGAGGGAGAGACAGGCAGTATTGTGCTGGAAACAGCTGACTGTGTGAGCCAATCAGCGCTGCACAAACACAATGGGAGAGGAAAGCCAGCTATGTACTGTTCACACTGACTGAAAAAGCTGGATATGAGGGCAAATCCCCTTCTAAAAAGCAGCCTCTGAACACCAGNATATATATATATATATATATATATATATATATATATATATATATATATATATATATAAATAGGATGTGCTGCTGGGTATGAGCAACCATGTGGCTTTGTGTTTCAGGTACGCAATGATGAAGGGAAAGTCATCCGATTCCACTGCAAGCTGTGCGAGTGCAGCTTCAATGATCCGAACGCCAAGGAGATGCATCTAAAAGGAAGACGGCACCGGCTGCAGTACAAGGTTAGAGTTGCCGGAGCTCTATGTATCCGTTTCTCTCCCTGTGTGGTCTCCGGGCCGTTTTTTAGGTATTCAAGGTTGAAGGTTCATTTTCTGTAATAAGTCCCCTACACGGGCCGGATCCCTGCTGCGATCAGAGCTCTGTCTTATGTTCTGTTCCTAAACAGCTATGGCCCCAGTTTTACACTGTCATATGTCCTCTGTGGCAACGACATCATGTGGTCGTGTTCATAAGAAGGAAAATCAATGTATAATAAGAACTTTTAGCTTTTCGCACAGTTTATAAAACTATTATGTCGTGTGTTCAACAGAAAAAAGTCAATCCGGATTTGCAAGTTGAGGTTAAGCCCAGTATTCGTGCTCGGAAGATCCAGGAAGAGAAGATGCGGAAACAGATGCAGAAAGAAGAGTACTGGAGGAGGCGAGAGGAGGAGGAGCGCTGGAGGATGGAAATGAGGTAAGTGAAGTAACAGAGCGGAATACAGGACGCTATTATGTCACACGTTCTTGGAGTTTAGTGGTTCTGAGTAGTTCCTCAGTAGCCGGATCTTATCCATAACATGGTTTATTTCCTCCTTTTATCTTGATGTCTTTAGACGTGTGAATGGCATACGTTATCTTTATATTTTCACTATAAATGTGCTGATGAAACGTACAAACTCATGTAATCACTTCCAACAATGTTCCGCAAACCAGATCACTGGCTCTGCATTGTGTTGCAGAAGAAAGGGGAACAGGTTTGCAAAATAAATATGTGGAGAAGGTACATTTATGCCTTAAAGATGTCTGCGAGGCTTTGTATTCCTTCTCAAACATTTCTTTTTGATATTTATTACTGTAATAATAAGGATAAAATAGAAAGTTATGTGCGAGAGGAAAGACATTGTCCTCCTCATACTAAAGCTATGAATACATTGACTGTAGTCCGTTTTGTGTTTTTTCGTGTATTGGTAATATTAACGTATATGGTTTTGGTGATAGTTCTTATTTACACCATTAGTTATTGCAAAGCAGCTCTGTGAAGGAATAAATTAGAAGTACCATTGAAATCTCTTGCAAACAATTGTATACACAGCAACTCCAAAGCAAAACATGATTTACTTTACAAGATGCAGCAAGTACAGTACAAGCTCTCCTCTTAGAGTAAAGTTGTGTTTTGTTCTGGCTTCCATTTTCCATGTCAGTTCATGGTACCGCGATGCAGTCGGCACCCACTAAACGTGTGACTGTTCTTCACAGGCGCTATGAGGAGGATATGTACTGGAGGCGCATGGAGGAAGAGCAGCATCATTGGGATGACCGGCGACGAGGCCCAGATGGAGGCTACCACCACGGCCCCCCCGGACCTCCAGGCTTGTTGGGAGTGAGACCAGGAATGCCACCGCAACCTCAAGGACCAGCGGTGAGTTCAGGAGCAGCACTGTCTGTGATCCCTGCAGAATTATTATTATTAGTCGTGATTTTTAAACCCAAGTTTTCTGCTATGTAGACGGCAAACCAGATCACTAGCTCTGCATGGCGTTGCAGAAACAAGGGGAACAGGTTTGCGAAATCAAACTCTGCAGGGGGGTTCGCTTTGCCTGGGGGGTGGTCTGTCTCCCAGGCTTGGAATTCCCTCTCCAACATCATCATCTCTTGACTTTTAAATAAACGTGCATAAGAATAATGATTTTCATGTGTATGCCTCATGGCAGATCGGAGGTTCCTCATGTAATTCCAGAGATTTACATGTTTATGGTTTATGTTTGCAGCCATTACGCAGACCCGACTCTTCTGACGACCGCTACGTCATGACCAAGCATGCGGCGATATACCCAACAGAGGACGAGCTGCTGGCGGTACAGAAAATAGTGTCCCTCACGGAGCGAGCACTTAAACTCGTGTCCGACGCCATGGCCGACCAAGACAAGAGTAAGGGGGTGAAGGAGGCTGAGGAGAAGAAAGACCCCACCAAAGAGAGGTATTTATTCTTCTATTGAGATTACAATTTATAACAAAATAATTCAGTCCAACACTGTGTCCTGCTATGCAGGAGTAAAATGTGAGCCCCATAGAGTATACTGGCAGACAAAAGTACAATGTGGTTTGGGGCTGTAGGATTATGGGGGAGTCACCAGTTGTGTGACGGAGCCCAGGGGGTTGGCAAGAAGCCGAGGGGGATGTTATGCTTTATTATCTACCAGTGGTGAGTGGACTTGGACACGTGGCAATATGTAGGCCTGAGGCACAAGTGGATATATTTCCCAGAATCCTCAGTGTGTCTGTATCTTTCCAGGGCCCTGAAGGGAGTGCTACGTGTGGGAGTGCTGGCTAAAGGACTGCTCCTACGTGGTGACCGAAACGTCAGTCTGGTTCTTCTATGCGCAGAGAAACCAACCAAGATGCTGCTTACGCGGATATCGGACAACCTTCCTAAACAGCTGGCGGTAAGTGACATGACGGCATAACATGTACCTGTATTCTATAGACACGTGTGGTCCAGCCTCTGTGTATTCAGCCTCTTGTAAGTATCCTGTTCCACAGCAATATCTCTATGGGGAATCCGGCCCTGCAACCTCATTTCCATTGATCGCTCTTTTATTTCTTGTTCTTGTACGGTTGACTCAACCCGGTTTCTTTCCCGCAGGTAATCAGCCCTGAGAAGTACGAGGTGGCCTGTTCCATCCCGGAGGCAGCCATCATATTGAACTCCTGCGTGGAGCCTAAAATGCAGGTCACCATAACACTGACCTCTCCAGTTATCCGAGAAGAGAACCTGAGGGACGGAGGTTGGAATAACACTATTACTCCCATAACAAGCAGTTACCTCACCTGTATCTTTCTTTTCAAGACGACCAATTGTAGTACGAGACATGGCGTCACTTGTGTTCACGTGAGATGCAAAGCTTCATGGTCCCTCGCGGCCAGCGGTTATGTCTGGCTCGGTATCTCTTATATAACTTGCATGTTGCATTGCTCTTCGTATATGCAAGTAAGGGTCACGGTCTGATTGGATGATTCAGGGTTTTATATTTTCTTGTTGAACGTAAAGATTTTTTTTGTTTTTAGTCTCCACCTATCTGTCTTTATTACGAACCTTTTGCATCTTTCACGTGAACCCATGTGACACCAGTGTCGGGTGGTGTCGTGTAACAGAGACCTTCACTAGCTGTGAAACCGGAGGCTGCATGACCAGTGTCCGCAGTATGTTGGTTCTCTCTGTATGTAGGTCAGATAGAATGACGTTTGTTTCCTAAGCCGGTGACCGGGGCAACTGCACACTATGGAACAAGCCTGAAATTCTCACTCGATATCCCCGTAGAATTATATCTCCCTCCATACACGATTTAGATTAGAGTTGTGCCGACATGCAATGGTCTCGTTCAGAACCGCAACCCCCCTCCCCACTGTAGTCCTCTAATTTGAACAATCGATTTGGGAAGATGCGTATTGACGTCTGTTCTTCTGCTTGCATGCTTGATTCCCCCCCAAAAAAATAAAAAGGAAACAAAAGAGTCGTTTGTCTGACCTAGCGTGGCTCAGGTGGTGGCATCACGCTCAACTCTTGACGCCATGCCGATGCTCCTCCTCCTCCAGCGCAAACAAATGGCCGTTGTAACTCCTGCTTATTACTTTCCGCGTCAATAACCAGGTTTTGCAATGCTCTGTCTGTCACCTAATCCCGGGAAGGCTTTGTTTGGAGCAAAACGTAGCCGAGCTTAGGGAGTCCTCTCTCTGCATGCGTATGCCTCCGACTCGAGGCGGCCTCCCAACCCGTCCCGATCCTAGGGAACCAAAGTATTTTGTCTCATTGGACCCTGCATTGAAAATGTTTAACCCTTGCTGTCGAGACTTTCCAGCAGCAAGTATATATGTGTATATATATATATGTGTGTTTTCTTCCATCCTTTTAGCTTTTCTTCTAAAGCCTTGTAGCGGAGAATTGGTTCCCGCCAGGAATTTCTGCAACGACACCCGGAAGGATTTTTGACCAAGTGATGATTTCTAGCCCAGTGTCACACCAGCCTTGCTGTAGCGTAGGAGGGTTTTTGGTTGCATAGTGCAGGCATCTCTTTATCCCCCCCATCCCTTACTTTTTCCCCTTTGCAATGTAAGCAGTGTTCACACTATTTTATTTCGAAGACTCCACTCCCTTCCGGGAAGGTCAAACGTTGCCCGTTCCTTGGCTGTAGCCAGAGCGGGCTAACGCGTCAAGTTTGAGCGAGACAGAGTTCTTTCCGAAGCTCTTTGTATTCTTCCGGCTTCCGAGTACGAAATAGTGTGGGCACAGCGTTCCTTCCGCTGATGAACCTCTTATCACAAGGGCACTTTAGGCATCCAGCTAAAGGCGACGTCCACTCAAAGTTTTGTTTTTTGGGGTTCACGTCCTCCAAAAGACCATCTGACGATTTGCAAACTTGAGCTGGTTTTTCCTGCTCTCCTTCCATTGATGATGGATTAACTGATGGGGGTCTAGTTATGCAGACAGGTAAAAGGAAACCTAATCTTAGACGTCTCCCTACTTCCTAAATGTACATATTGATGATAGGACAGCAAAGAGAGGATAGAATAGGACAGGAGCAGTAGCCATCCTGACCGGCGGGTTTGCAGATCGTCATATCTTTGGGGGATGTGAATTTTTTTAAAATAAATGTTTGTGTGGATTTCTCTTTTAATGTATGCGGGTCTATACATCGCTAAAGTGTTCTTGGTCTTTCCTTTTAAGGGGTTGATCAAACCAATGTAAAAAGGATGCAAAAATCCACCTAAAAAGTGTCGTTGACACACCCTAGGCGGTACCTTTCCGCAGTGGATTTCTGCATCCTGTGTGTCCTCGTGATTTTATTCTAGTGCATTGTGGACAACCATCCTTCCTTTATCACATACGCTTTCCCCAGAGTACAGACGTTTCATAACTAAAACAAACGCCGGTGTGAGCCCACGCCACTCCGCACCCAGCGGAGATCCCCTCGTTAGCCGTACGGTCTCCAGCGTACCGCATAGGATGCATTAATACTGTGATTTTGGCTTGTGTGACACTGTAGCTATATCAAAGGATATGTCTTGCTTACCTGGTCAAACACCCGTCCCTCACTGCACTTTTGCCAATTCAATTCATTTTAGATGTAACCTCGGGTATGGTGAAAGACCCACCGGACGTCTTGGACAGGCAAAAATGCCTTGACGCTCTGGCTGCTCTCCGCCACGCTAAGTGGTTCCAGGTTCGCAACATCATTTTACTTTCTTCTTGTAGCCTTATGAGAGAATAGCACGATTCATGTTTTATTTTTTATTTTTTTTTAAATAATTAAATTTGTTGTGTAAGTAAAACACGCTCGTCCGTGGTGACGTTACAATGACCAGAACCACGCGAAAGGAAATTGAATTAGTTTTTTACCAGTTACATCCCGCTGCTGCCGATGCTGTTTTATGTTTATTATTTATTTATTTTGCCTCATTTTATGATTTCATTTTATATATATATATATATATTTTTTTATATATATATATATTTTTTTTTTTTTTTTAATTATATTTTTTATATATATATATATATTTTTTTTTTTTTGTTGTTTTACTCTCTGGTCATCGAGCGGCCCGTAACGGCCGACTCGCGCCATAAGCCGTGTTACCGTCAATCTGTAATAATAATCCATAAGGCTGCATAGTCTCTTTTGCTTTAACCAGTGGAATACATGTTACCGCTTCCTGTTTAGCTTTTTAAGACTTCTTATACATGTGCAGCGCAGGGAGTGGAAGGTTCCAGGAACCCATTTGGTTTCGTGCATTTTTTTTTTTTTTGATTTGCTTTCGTGGCAAATTCACGGCATAGCACCAAACGGGTTCAGGTAACCTTCCAGTCCCTACCTGATATGGGGGGAGGGGATGTGTTCTCTTTTATTCATTGAATTACTTTCTGCTGGAGCTTTGATCTTTAATGTCATTAAATCTTTTTTTTGTTTGTACCAGTCAGTTTACAGGAGAGGATGAAGCATAGTTTTTTTTGTTTTGGTTTTTCTCTTAATTCATCTAAAATACCAGCAACATTGGCGGCTCATGAAATGCGCTTCCAGTAACGCGGTATTTTAGCCCCTCCCCCTCCTGTGTTTTGTTTTTTTTTTATGATGGAAGTAACGTATTTTTATTCTTGTGCACAAGGCTAGAGCCAATGGCTTACAATCCTGCGTCATTATCATCCGCATCCTGCGCGATTTGTGTCAGCGCGTCCCGACGTGGTCAGACTTCCCCAGCTGGGTATGTATATAGCGCACAATAGCAATGATGGGGGTGCGGATTAGATGTGGGTGCGTTGCTGAGGAAGCTGCTGGTACATGTGCTGCACGGTTGGTTGGTCCCAAGGGGTGTGAAGCAATATCCACAAAAATCATTCAGGGTTATCCTACACACACACACCTACACACATACACCTCAACGTCAGACCCCACAAACCATAATCAATCGGGGATTCAGGGAGGTCTGATCCTCGTCTGCTGGATGGTTATTGTGAGCTTTCTGGATTGGCTCCACACACTAGAACCAATTCTCGGCCCAATTTCTGATGATTGGAGATTCTGCCCAATAATCATTCTAGTGTGTGGCCAGATTCAGGTCTATTCACCTCTGAGACTGAACATAAGTACTAAAAAGTATAAAATTAAAATGTCCAATAGGTAAGAAACCTGTATTCAAGATATAATGTCTTTGTCAGAGGTTGTGTGTGTGCTGGTGTGTAGTCACACAATAAGAGCACTCTTAACACCATAAGGGCTTTAGATAACACATACACGGGTCTATATGTAAATATTTCCAGGTATCTGGACTAGGACCTCCAAGGGAAATCCATATCGTTTCATAGAATCACTAACAATGAATTCTTGTAAGAGGTCTATCTATAAGCAATGTCTATCGAAGCATAGTAACTCCACCTCCAGTCATTCAGTATGGTCCAGCCAGTATTGCTTGACGTTTTTATGGACGTTCTTTCGTGCTTCTATCAGGTATTAGTATAAATTGGGGCAAGAAGGATCCATTGTTGTTGAAGTTGTCATTTATACATAAGCCAGAAGGTATTTTGCAGACATAAACCAGGTGTGGAACTACGGGTGGTCCATCCAATGCTTATGGTTTCCACATAGACAATGTCATTGCTAGTACAGACACAACACACTTATAGATATACATCAATAGATATATCCGGCCGCTGATTCTCAAGCCTCTCGCTTGGTTTAATGAGATGCTGAACAGAGCTTTGGTCCTTGTGTTTTGAAGGCTATGGAGCTGTTGGTGGAGAAGGCGATAAGCAGTTCTTCAGGCCCTCAGAGTCCCGGAGATGCTTTGAGGAGAGTCTTTGAATGCATTTCATCCGGAATTATCCTTAAGGGTAAGTTTTCTACCTGTGTGACACCATTGACATAATGCTCATAGCTGGCGTAGATGTCCTATATCGATGACTTGTGTGTGTTTGTCACCAATTGATACCTTCATTTGACCCGAAGGTTCTCTTGGGTTGGGAATGTTTTTTTCCCGGTGTGGTGACACGTCGCTAGTGTTACTTGTATGAGCTACACAAAATTTTATGTCAACTTGAAATATTTCTTTACCTCAATAGTTATTCCGCTTTGTTGACTCGTATACTGTAAACATGGGACTGCTGGGTAATTTTGTCTTATGGGTGCTTTGAAAAAAAATATTAAGACCCTATGGGTGCCTCCAACTAAGTTTGGGATCCGCTGCCTTCAATAGGCTGCTTTTTTATTTATTTTACTTTCCCTGTCTGACAGGTGGACCCGGATTACTTGATCCCTGCGAAAAAGATCCATATGACACTCTGGCTAACATGACAGAACAGCAACGGGAGGATATTACGTCCAGTGCACAGGTAAATGGTCCTCTCCCTGCAGGAGCTTACTGGTTTATCCATGCAAGTCATTAGAAAAGGATAGATATATATAGTTATTTATATATGTATATGTGTGTGTGTGTGTATATATATATATATATATATATATATATATATATATATATATATATATATA
>JABWIB010008052.1:0-19631 GCA_016617825.1 Platyplectrum ornatum | reverse complement strand
TAAACTAATAAATATACAACTGTTAATAAAAATGAACAATTGGTTCAAGGTTAAGAACTAAGGGGTATATTTACTAAGCAGGGAATTTTATGGGGAATTGAAAAGTGGAGAAGTTGCACATAGCAACCAATCAGATTTGAGCTTACATTCTCCAGTATGTAAAATGAAACTGAGAGCTCAAATCTGATTGGTTGCTATGGGCAACTTCCCCACTTTTCAATTCCCCAGCAAAATCCCTGCTTAGTAAATATACCCCCATATGTACAATAAAAGGGTCATCCATGTAACATTTTGTATACTAAACGAAACTTCAGTTAAAACCCCAACTGTAATTAATAGCAACCAGTGGCCATAACAGCCATATATATATATATATATATATATATATATATATATATATATATATGTGTGTGTGTTTGTATATATTCTATAGCAGTTTTTCTCCATTTTATATGCCCCTGGGGGTGGGTTTAGTCATACATACTTTACACAATTCCTCAGGGGTGGAGCTTGGACAGAGTTGTAGCAGGGCATTAGGGCGGCTTAAGGTTTTTTTGTCCCCTTTTTCTGCATTTGAAATGTTGCGATGTATGTACATAACAGTGAAGTAGTGTGTACTTAGGAAATGTATCTGAGGACATAGGTGCCTTTTGCTGGGCATTGATATATCTGTATTTAGAGCTGTAGCTGTATTTATGCCTGAATCACACCTAAATTCTTAATTCACTACATACATTTTTCCAAATGCAGGATACATTTTCGTATATATAAGCAGTATTCTTATATTATTATATTAAAATACAGCTATTATGCCTAAAAATAATACTTACATTATATTATATGAATTCATGATACTATACATCTGCTGTATCAGACTGGTTTAAATGTAGCTGTGTTTATGAACTATCAGCAGCTCAGGTTTCATGTCTATTATTCTCACTAGGTTACTGAGCAACAGGAGTCATGGGTCAATGAGAAATCCCTGATGTAAATGTCACCAGCAGGGTCAGAACAGATATTCAGAATATGCATGAGGTCACCACAACTCCTGTCTGACTTGAAATGATGCTTTCCAGCTATCTGTAACTCATGCATTTAATGTATGTAATACAAGTGCCTTTATGAATGTAAGATTTCTGGGCTCTATGAATATTACATGTCTTGTTACTTCTGGTACATGGTATTGTTATAAAATTACTTTTAAGCATTGTGGTATATTGATGGCCACTGAGAATAATAAGCATAAAGGAGTCTTTTCTCTGTAACACATTTAGTCTATACCTGCAATGAGGAAAGCTGGTAGCTTGTATACCTACAGCAGGGCCACTGTCAGTTCAAGCTGGGCCCGAGACTGACGAAATTCATATGCCCCACCTCGCACGTGACATCGGCTTGGCCGGCAGCATACTTATACATAGATAGAAAGCTTCCACATGGTCATTCCTTCCCTGCCATTGGAAATAATTCCAGTAAGGATCCAGATACGTTGTAGATATTTCTTGCGCACACATGCGTGATCATGAGATGTGGCCATTTTTCTGGACCTGGATCCTTGCATACCTCCCAACTTAGCAGAGCCTTAGAGCGGGACACATAGGCCCCGCCAGACTACGCTCCGTCATGTCAACTCCGCCCACGTCATCACCCGACTCCTCCCACGCCACACCCAGTCCCAACCCCATTCCGCCCAAGCCCTTCGCAGCCGCGACTTGCTGCAAACGTTAAAATTATGTTAATTTATTAAAAATTATATTTTTTATATTAAATTATATATTTTTATATTAATTAAAAATTAAAAACTAAGTTTGTCCCCTCAGCGGGAGGGCAGTGAGACAGTCCCCCAAAGGTGGTTGGGAGGTACGTCCATGCCATGAAGGGGATGCCTAGGTTCCATGTTTGTGCTGTAATAGATACTAGCCTGCATAATACAAGGCGTTTGGACACTTGAAAGATGCTGCTTTATATACATTTCAATGTGTTTATCCAAATACTGAGGATCAATTAAAAACTAGCACACCGGTAACTCCTCCTGAATGGTATGTTTTATAATGTGTCCAATACAACTTTACTAATTCTAGCACACAATATAATTGCAGATTATATGTTAGGGTTTACTGCTACCTACTAGCTGCAGTACCATAAAAGCCTATATAGCCAATTGGAGCGTAGCCACTGTCAGTGAGAACTTGTGGCTTCCTTTGGTGTGACGCTGGCGTGATCTTAGGTCAGGTCAATGTCATTCATATCAGAGAGTGCTGCAGAGGAGACAATCAGAGAGAAGACTGCAAAGGTAAGTAAAATATGTTAAAGCTTTTTAAACAGATAAGTCTGTAGCCACAAAAGAGGGAAATATATTGAAAGGATACATAAACACAAGGGAGAAAGAGTAAAAGACTGGAAACACAGTTCCTTTTGTCATTGTGGACAAGGGGAGGTCACTATATCCAAGGCCCCTATCTGCCCCTGCCCCTGATGGCATCACTGACCTCAAAGTACCATCAGCGTACCTTTCCATGCTACAGTACCTCGTACCACAACACTGTGTGAAATGGTAGCACAACAGAATTGTGTGTTCAGGTTCGTCCCAGGAATTGCACTGCACTCAGAAAAAAACAAAACCACAAACTAATTGTATAATAGAGAACTGTTCTCATTCCCACAAAACAGTAATTCATTCAAACATTATACCAAGTATCTGAACGAAAAACAAACAGAAATGAATAAACAGTTAATTTGTCAGTATTGTTTCTTAGTATCAAACAGTTATATCTATTATTAAATTAACCCTTTATTTTAATAGTCAATCTTCTGCTATGCATTGTTTTAGAAAAACCAAACGTTTGACTGCAGTGCCCTCTAGTGGTAGGATCACAGCATCATTCTAGCATCTAACTTCTGAATCTGTGATTTGCAACCTTGTCTTGGAATATGCCTAACAGACTTGAGAGCAGGTGGAACAAATGACTGGCTCATAGGCATGGTAGGATTACACCCTGGAGATCTGGAGAAGTGATGCTCTACTTTACTGATATTTGTCTAGCCATCACACTATTTAACAGTCTTTTTTTGCTAGAGCGGTGAGTAGTGTTATATCCGCTTAGACATTTTGTCACCATTTACTGCCATAAAATGAACAACCGTCATACAGATATGCGTTGTGCAGGCCATGCGGTGCCTACATACTGTGCAGCTTCACCATTTCTCAAGTGAGATGATAAGGAATGTTAAATGGACTGGGAGAGAAAATATGCAAGGCAGAGAATCCAGCTAAAATCAGATACTCTGCAGTATTAAAATTATTTTTATGCCTTGTTGCATTTTTCTGCTTAAACATAACAAAAATATGTTGTATCAATGCAAATTTAATTAAGTGCTGGTTATTTGATACAGAGGTACTACTGCTATATTGTAAAAACACCCAGGATACCAATCACTCTGTTCTCAGATCTGTTATCTCCGCTGTAGAGAGAAATGTATAGAAGTGGTGGTATGGACATTCAGAAGTGGAAAGACTGAATATAATACGTTATAATATGACTATAATACAAGTCAATAGAGATAGTTTTGTATTTTTTCAATTACCCCAGTTGGAGAAGTTCCAGTAGGGCATACCCCAGTATACACTCCCACTTCGAGCCCTACAGGTGAGTATATGGGGAGAGGAAGTTCTTCTCTGATTGACAGGCACCTTGTCCATTCAGCTGAACAGAATGCCTGTAATTCAGAAAATAACTTCCTATCCCCTCTACTGAAGCCTGTATCGGGGACCTGGCTATGTACTGCATATAATGGGTATGTACAAGGCGGTATAGGCTTCAGCCGAGGAAAGATCGTTCTAATGAATGGTGCAGATAATGAGTCTGTTTTCCCAGGGAACAACTCTGCACCAATTACACTAGAACTATGATGGTTCTAGTATGTGTGCAGCTAAAGGCTGGAATTTTTAGGTGTTATACACTTGAAGGGGAAACACACAATTCATGTTCTTACAGTTTTATTCATGTGTTTAATCATTGCTCAGTTTGTATATTTTAACAAATAACATGGACCAAGTTCACAGCTTTGAAAACAGGGAAACGGTGACGCCATAACTTACCAGAGAGGTATTTTAGAGGAACATATCAATATATTTTAATAAGTATGCCAGTAAAATTGACTTTGAAAGGAAAACACATATTTTTTGCTAATAGTTTCATAGGAATTTGACATAATGTAGACTACACTGCACAATTACAAATATATTGCAAAGTAAAACTTACAAAACAGCCTAGAAGAAGCAAGCTCTTTTACATTCTCATTTCTCGTTTTATTGACTTTAATCGTTTAATATTCTGTTTTAGACTCTGTCATTTTTCTCTGGTTCACAATCAGTGTAGAAATAGTTTTACATTTATAATATAATAAACAGAAGAAATGTTATTATTTTTCGCAGATTGGAAGACATACTTCTGAAATAATGTAAACCTTAAGAGATTGTTAATTGTGCTAGCATTTTAAATCCAGGAGCAGTTCAGATCTATTTGTTACTTCTTGCTTGCTCAGTGCGATTCTGAAGCTAATATTTACAATACTTATCCATACATTGTCCCATGAAGATGTCCAACGGTACCGAGCCAAACGGTCCCTTCAGAGGAGAAGATGAACAGTATATGTATGCAATTCGTTTTATTATTATTTTAATGCCAATACGCTTCCAGGGGTCTTCCCATGTATACCCCTTTTCCTTACCCTTATAGCAGCTATTTGGGAGAGGAAAAGGGTATGAGTATAATATTGTAAATATTACACTGTGTAAATTCGCCTGATAAAGTCAGTTTTTACATAAAAAAGACCTTGGCCAAATTCACACAGAACAGGGCATAGTGAATGGACCCCTTTGTTCTGCTAAAATTCTGTTCTGATTCCAGATTCTTTCTGTATCCATTCTCCCATGCATACAAGTGGTCATTCCCTTCCCAGGCAAGGAGTTAGAATAGCTGATCCCTACCTGAAGATTATTTTATTTTAACTTCTTAACTTTTCTGGCTTTTTGCTGGATGTCTTTTGCGATTTCAATGGGGAATAGGGTTGCCACCTGGCTGGTAAACCCACTGGTCTGCCCGGTAATTGTACCAGAAGCCTCTAAGGACGGGTTGCCGGAGATGGGTGAGTCACTGTATTATATTTATTTAATGTTATTTACTGGCCACCAATGAGCGTAATATTTACTATTGTATAGTGTATATACTTATATATGTTAGTGAATATTGCTCTCATTGGTGGCCAGTGACAACATGTCATGGTAGAACTGGTATAAGAAACTTGCGAAATTAGCCACACCCCCAAAGCCACACCCTTTTCTACTCTGGCAGGTATTTTTCCGTGAGAAAGGTGGCAACCCTACTCCTAACACATAATAATTAGGGCAGCAGAACCCATGGTATAGGTGCCATTGTAGTTGGCAAGAAGAAGATGGGAGGTAAGGTGTATGAATACAGACCACTCTGCTTGTGAGGTCCCGAAATTATGGAAAACGAAGCAGAAAAACAATGACCTTGTGCAACTCCAAATACAATGGGAAACTCAGGAACACGCTAATAACTCACAAGTGTAGACTTGATAGTGGGCACATATAGCGTACCCTCTCGCCCCTCTCCCCTCAATTCAATCCCCAGAGGCATGACAAGCAGGCACCAAAAAAGCTACTTCTCCAATACACTCTCCAAGTCTCACTTGGTTTTGATGCGAATATCAGGAATTGCCCCTCCTGTGAATCTCTCAACCCCAGTCTCCTCCACTTGATGTACATGTAAAATACAAAGGATATGAACCAAGGGACAAGTCCCACAGCTGGAAATATGTAGAAATGAACAGGTGCATACTCACAAAAGAGGGGTATAGCATATAGTGATCCAAATGCTCCTCCACCACCTAATGGAAGTCCCACTCTCCAGCTGCTATAATGTCCTTTCACCTCTGATCCGCATTACACAATGGTGACCGCCGTGGTAGAATCAGTTGTTTATTATCCCAAAACGCTGCAGTATTGAGCCCAGCTAACGGTGTGGATGAGAGCTCCCTGCACGCAACTGCGCCCCAGGGGTC
Organism: Platyplectrum ornatum; assembly: GCA_016617825.1. Lineage (NCBI taxonomy): Eukaryota > Metazoa > Chordata > Amphibia > Anura > Limnodynastidae > Platyplectrum > Platyplectrum ornatum. The sequence continues at coordinate 13,547 of JABWIB010008052.1, read as the reverse complement.
CCCCATATATGCATCAAACCCAAGTGGAGACTTGGACAGTGTATCGGAGAAATGTGTTTATTCATTGGGCTGATACAGATTTATGTGCGGGGCTTTCTCTTCCCTTTTTTGGTCCCTGATTGTCACGTCTCTGGGGATTGAATTGAGGGGAGAGGGATGAGAGAGTACACTATATGTGCATGATCCTGAGTTTTCCATTGTATTTGGATCTGCACAAGGGCTTTGTTTCTCAAGGTATGAGGAGGAAAAGACTATGATAAGGATTTAGCCATCCAGAACTTTATATCTAGAACATTGAGGGTGGATTATATACATTTTTCTTCTGTTCTATGAGTTTGCCTTTGGGTTCAGCGCCGTGCTCTTACATGTTCTCATTTATATTGTGTTAAAATACTTTTATTCATTATTAATGAGACCCTGCTCCCGGCCTAACGCCAACACGCGTTTCACTCCAAATGCTTTTTCAAGGCAGTCAACATTGGGGACAGCTGTAGCTGCCAACCGTCTCCCTTTGTTTTAACACACTGATTTTATTGTCACAATTTTCTTTTTAAAGTGTTTCCTCCTCTCAAATTTTTAATATAGTTGATATAAATGAGATCCCTTCAAATATTCTACTTGCTCTTATAGTACATATATATATATCTAGAGAGAGAAGTGCATCTATAAAAGGAATATTTCTTTCGCTCTCTCTTTGTATGTTCTACAAATTATGATCCTAAGACAGTGCCACCCCTAATGAATGACAGACTATAGAGGGGGTTAATAATGATCTTGAGAACAGAGGGTGTGCTCCCAAAAAGTCTGCTCCAGTAATTGTCTCTGTTGCCATTGAAGTTTTTGGCATGGAAGAATACCATGACAGGTAGATATTGTAAGAGTAGAGTCAGAGAGATTTCTTAGTAATGACATATTTTCACCTGAACACTGCAGTTTTCCGAATTGGTAAGTAACAATTAAGTTCAATAAACAAATGAATACAACTGAAACAGTTGTTTCAGAAAATTCCACATAATACATTTGGGACGTTTTCGTTGCTGATGTTTAACATCTGTATGTAAGTGATGTGCCTGTGTAATGTTATGTTTATAGATGTATATTTTACTATATACAGCAGATTGCATGTAGTGTTATACAGGTAACATACATAGTCCAGGTTATAGCTGTACGTGTATGAAATGCCAGTGTGTTCTGATGTAGGACTATGATTCCAGATGATTCTGAACTTTCTAAAGTAATCTTGGACAGGTGATCGTGATAACTCTATTGCGACATGAGCTGACTCTCCATATAGAAATGGCAGTGTGTGTAAGTGTCTGAGTGTGTGGATATGTGTTTTGAAAAGCGCAGCAAGTTCCCAGATGTCAGCAGAAGGTGCTGACCCTAGATGAGACCCTGCTGCAGTATTGGAGATAATGGATAGGATCCAGATCCCGCACAATAAGATATTCACACTTGCGGATTGAGAATACACAGCGCATGTATGAATATGACAGTCACAGAATGCTAAATTCCATGGCTGGGTGCCTTACGTACAGTGTGTATACACAGTGGGCATGGGAAGATATGTACACTAAGGTTTTAGCCCCACTTTACATAGGGTGAATATGCAAAAGTTATGGTTTCCTCCCACACTCCAAAATATTTCCTATGTCTTATACATATATTTTCTTTGGTAAAATTAAAGATTAAAGTTGGCCTCACAAATTCAAATCTGGCTTGCTCTGGTCCTGAGACTTAGTAATACTTATATTATTACCTGAGCTGTTATTATATATTTGAATTTTATAAAGATTAATATTGCCTCCTATCATTTAGTATTTTTTGTCTTAGTGTGTATCACAAAGTATGATAGAGAGTGTATTTTATTTCGGAAAGTTAGTGGTATAATATTCATATCTGAATGCCATATTTATACTGGAACCTTTCAGCTGTTTTCTTTATCTGAGAATGTTTCCATCCAATCCATCACAGAATAGAAAATATCATTTACTTTGAATAATGAAAAGAAGGTATTAATATGACATTTTCTTCGAGGCCTGTTGGTATGGCAAAGCAAAAGGAATAAAGGTAGCTCATTAAAAGGGACATTTTGGGACTTGCTAAATAACCAATGACAAATGTACAAATCTATGGTTGTTGGGAGTGTTCTAACTGAACATTTAACTGTTTTTTTTTTTTGGGGGGGGGGGTGGTTATAACATTATTAATGCCTAATGTGAGATAGCAGCTTCTGTAATTTACTTGGACCTTCTTACTTTTGAAATATTAGTATTTGTGTGCATAGACAGTGCATTCTCCATGGAGATGAATGGGATTTATTAAATATCCAATAAGACAGCTCTCACCATGCTGTGGATGCTGCCATATGTCAATGGTATCCTGTTTATTTGTGGTTGAACGTTTGCTGTGGAATGTGGAATACGCTCCCTTCATTGATGTAGTAGTTCTGCGATAGATGGTCCACTGAAGCTGCCGCTAATTATAGGAATCTCTATGCATTACAAAAATACACATGTAAAAAATCCTAACGGGGGAAGTGTACATATGTGTTTAAATGTGGGATATGCACAGGATTACAGGGATTTAGGTCCCAACGGAACAGTTCCACTTTAAACTTATATAATTGGACATCATGAAAGAACATACTGGTCTTATGGGACATGATTTAAAGTCAGTGATTAATTTCCTGTAAATGACATTTTCTGAATGTATTATACAAATCAGGAGAGGTGGCATCAATGTATTCTCACTGGAAACAAGATATTTTATAATCATACAGACAAATATGGAATCAGTATATTTACACAGTTATTTAGAAAAACAAAACTTACTTTCATGTAAAAATGGTGATAGATATACTACAAGACAGGGGAGAATAAGGAAATTTAGAAACATAGAAAATAATAAAATGGAACCGGGATTTATACTTAAATGATACATTATATCAGTGAAGTACCATCATCAGCTCTTCAATCACTGTATAGGGTCTTTGTGATGTTACTTTTATAGAAGTTTATACATTGTGGCTGCAGTAGTGCTTTGGCTTATAGCGATCCGCAAGATAGTAGAAGGTCAGGGTTTCTTGTTCATCCTATATTGGGCTGGATACATGGAAAAAGTGTATGTAGTGTAGATGCTGGATGAAATTGTCATTATACAGGCAAACCGGTCCAGAAATACTGCCAATCACTGTCCTATCAGGATGGTACAAAGGGGTCAGTGAATCTGCCAGAGGACAGTGTATTCATGTGTCACGGTTTCCCTGTCTACAGCTTGAGGCTCTGATTTATGCTATTTAAGAGAATAAGCAATAATTTCCTTTTGCTAAGGAAATAGGGAGCCTAAAGCCTTAACCATAAGAGGTATCTATGCATTTTTACATTCTGGCAAATATTTGTGTTTTACAATACAGTAATATCCTTGGTGATCCTTTACAGACAATATACTAAGTTATTTCTCCTCCTCTAGGTATGAAGTATTGGTGACCCTTGGTGATCCAGACAATATACTAAGTTATTTCTCCTCCTCTAGGAATGAAGTATTGAATTGATCACTGCATTTATTATATCTCAGGTGACTGATTGAAGGTTTGCTTTAGTCACAGTCTAGTTATAAGTGGGACTTAGCACCACGTCATATATCATGGACAACAAATGGATAGTCTTTGTCTGAGACCTGTAAAACATATAGGCTTCTAGCAAATAGCTGGAATCTCTGATTAAAGGATAATGTATCTGATACTTGCTACTTATCTTGTATGGTAAAGAGATAGAAGCCCATTCTAATCATTTCATTTATGTTGCCACTTAAACTAAATTAACTCTCCATCGACTGCCTAATAACATTCATGTGTAACTGTATCATTATTCAAATTTCATTACATACCGCCGCAATTGAGGTCTATTTGCACATATCAGTAGATTTAAATCAAAAGAATAGAAGATAGTAACTAGTTTCTCAATTTAACCAAACTAGAAATGCTGCGGAAACATGAAAAGACTTGTTTGTTTGGCATGAACATTTTCTATTAGCATAAACCTTATTACTTGCACTGTGCTCTCGATCCAATGGACTGCCATGTTTCATTCTTGAGTTCCCAACCACTATTTAATCTGAAGCCTCCACATTCTAATTGACAAGGCAGGCAGTGTCCTGCTGACTTGAAATCTACTGCTATGGGATTTTTATTCCACTGGCTGTTCCCATAATTGTATTTATGTAACGTTCAGCTGATTTGTGTTCTGAAATACAATCCCTAACGGGTCTGGCATTGTACACTGACTATTAATCATAAACCAAAACAGATATTACTTGCACTCTAGGTTTCAGCTTATATATATATATATATATATATATATATATATATATATATATATATAAATGATAGGTGCACTTCGTACTTCACTGCCACCCCTTCAACACAAATTACTACAGGTGTATAACGTCCAGCTTAAATTTTGTGATATATATAAAATATATATATATATATAAAATCCTTTTTAAGGATTCCACTCAAATCGTCAGGCACCAGATCCTCTTTAATGATGACCGCTGCTACCCTTCGTATGGAAGATCACAAGATTTCTTCCCAATTGAGCCATTAAAAACTCAGATATGGGGTCGCTTCATGGTGCAATATGTTCATTATAAAACTTGAAAATTCGGTACTCATATTTATGCACGTACCACAAATGTGTCTTTCATAAAAACATGTCGCAAAACATCCGGTCACCAGTATATAGGTATTACTTCTCTCAGTCTCGCTCCTCGCGGCTTTACCATGTGATTATCCCTGGGCAAGGATACTCAAACACAGTGCTGCACCCAGTGACGCTGAACGCTTTTCAAAAAGAACGTTTGAATCAGCGGCACCAGTAGATTTTCCCAACTCTTATCCTAATCCTCATCCAACCCTTTCTCCCCCCCCCATCCCCGCATCACACAGCCTAACCCCAATCATACTCTTCTATGAACTGTTCCCTCGTTACAGTTTAATCCTAACCTTCCCTTTCTAGAATCCAATCCCTCCCCACAGCCTAATCTTAACCCTTCTCTATTATGCTCCATCCCACCCTATATATTAACACCTCCATCGGGTGCTGCTGCCTCTGTCATCCACATAGTAGCGATGGGTACGCTAGAGAAATCGCACAGAGAACCTGTATTAAAGTTAATTGCTACAATGGATGGATAAGTAGCCAAAATAGGGATATGTCGGCATAGTTACCCAATCATTAATAGATTTATGAAAAAGTAACATTTAACTGTCAGCGGTTTTTATTTCTAATATGTGATTTTTGAGCTGTGGAACTTATCCCAGTCAGTGGTGATTATAGTTTAAACAAAATAACATAAATATTGATGTGAGTCTTTTGAAAGCTTAGTGGAGCCGACTTTTAACATGGAAAGAATGAGTTTGCTTTTACCTAGTGTGTATTAGCTAGTGGGTGCTTAGTATTAGTGTGAACATTTAATCAGGCCCTGGCATTGTGCTTGGCTGTAAAGTGTTTTAACGTAACCCTTCATATAGGCCTCATATTATTTGCATTTGTATTTACGGCACATGGGATGTATTCATATTTTGTGTTCCATTATTTTATATGTAATTTTATTACATGTTCCTTATTTATACAGGATTCTTATTTCCAGGACACACGCTTAGTATATTTATATGATATTAGCAGAATTTCTTATAGGACATTATGAATTATAGAACGTTATTAAATATTTACTGCTACAGTGGAAGAAATCATTGTCAATCTCTAACACTTACAACTATATCAAAAACAGGGGTACAGCAATAGCTATCAGCCTGCATAATAGATAACCCTAGAACATTACACTTGGATATCTGCTGAGAGATACGTGTTTAATAATACTTCTCTCTAAGGTGAAACTCAAGCATCTTAGATTAACCTGATTGATATTTGAAGACTGAAGAAATCTTATTATAACTGAAAAAATTAATAGCATATTGTATAATTACATCGCAGTATGATCACACCATTTTATTACTTACATATAGAGATGAGCAGTTCAGATTCCCTGAAAACCGACACCAGGGAACTGAAGCAAGCCACTGTTTCTGCCAAATTCGCATTCCAAATTGAGGCAAAACGCAATTTTCCCAGGAATTTTGGATCTCGTAGTTTTGTAATATGCAAAAGAAGTTCTTACAAAATGTGTTAGCCTCCCGGTGATTGGAGAGTTCCAGATCACATAAACCCTAAGGTAGGTAAGTATGAGTTAAACTAGTGCTGTTCAAAGGGAATAGATATAACATATAGGGTTAAAGTAATAAAATGTATATTTACACAAGCCCTGTTGTTTCAATGGACTTGGATCACAAAAATCAATATTCAATTGAATATATAATAATAAACACAAATGGATACACAGTCCTGGCAAATACAGTAGGTATGCAGTCACAGAAGACAGGGTTTACACCTGTTCATATTGATGCTTGAAGTGCTCTCTTCAAGTCCTTGCCTTGTTCTGAGTGGAAACTCAGGAAGGTCCCGGTGAGGGATTGAAGAACATAGGCCGGTGAATAGAGGACCACTGTTTCTGTGTGGTTTTGTGATAAGCGCTTTTAAAAACATATTACGTGTGTGTAGACTCAATACATTTTTACCAGCCATGAATAAAAACATTACTTTGCTTTTGCCTGAAAGACGAAAACCGTGAGACACTGGCATCCCCTTCCAAAGCAAGGTGAGGTAAGACCGTTACCGCTCAGAAAGAGGCAAGGGCTCGAGGAGATCACTGTAAACATTAATATGAACAGGACTATTGCCTTATACAGGACTAGTAAGCAAACAGAACTGTCCCGTTCCTGGAATATCCTGTTCAATATCCAGTTCATGTTCAAAACTCTGGGCTTCATGATAGGCCCATATTTTTGCCTGCAGTCTGAACGGTAACCCCTGCTCTTTCTAGCCGGGTCTAAAGCTGGCCATACACCAGAAAGATAATCTTTCCAATCAACAGATAAATGACCCTCACAGCAGAAATCTGTTACATGTGTACTCAAAAAACATGCATTTAATGAGTGCACATCTAACAGATTTCTGCTGTGAGGGTCATTTATCTGTTGATTGGAAAGATTATCTTTCTGGTGTATGGCCAGCTTTAGAGTCAGCTAAAAAGAAGGGGTTGCGGGAAAAAGCCGGCTCCTGCCCTGCCTATGCACAGTGTTGACCCAGGAACCCCCCGGATCAACACTGAGCAGTGTGAATGCAGGCTAGTAATATGAACATGGTATAAGAGAAGTGTTAGTAAAACTTCTCTTCTACGAGGTTGACCTGATTGTTGATACAGATTGTTGATATATCTGTTGATTTTGAAGTTTTTGTATAATATCTCAATTTTTACTATTGAACAAATCAGCTTTGCACTTTTTGCCATATCTTTAGGTTTACATAACTTGTCTTCCAGTTCCAGATCAGAGTTCTGATGTTGTTTGGGGGTTTTTTAAAGCACTTCCTGATTGATGGCATCCATTATAGCTAGGAGAGTGTAGAGGGAAGTACTGTCAGTTTGTTAGTGTGATTGCTAGTGCTACTAGAAAATGTGTGCAGTAACTAGTGATTGTATAGTGAGTCTGAGCTGCATTTATCCATGCCTGTGCATAAGTGTCATACTGCGATCTCACATCTGTGTCACAATCCACTATCTGCAGTGTGCACACCATAATTCTTAAGGTCAGTTATTGGCAGAATTTATATAAAAAGTTATACATATTCCTTATAACTTTATTCATATTATTAGCTTAATTATCTTTACTTTTATATTAGTATTAGAAAGGGATGTTTTTTTTTTTAATGTAACTGATTTAATTACATATTTGTGTGCAATTTTTCTTTGCAATAATAACCAATTCAAAAATCAGTTCATGTTGTAGCACTATACTTATGTCAGAAAGCAGAGAGAAAGACATAATTAGTGGTGTTAGTCAGACAGAGCTATACTATTTGTACTCTGGCTAGCTTACCCTTGCATACACTACATTGTGTATGTGTGTGTGTGTGGCTTTTACCAGCTCTCATGTATATGTGATGACTAGGGTTACGACCTTTTCGTTTTAAGATTCCCGTACACAAACCCCCACCCCCCTACCCCCTTGGAAATGACACACTTATTTTTGCCATTACATTTTATTTTTATTTTTTTACTTTTTTGGGGATCAGTGTCCAGAGTGGGGGTCAGAAGCAGGGGTGTAGCTAGGTGCCATGGTGTATTATAGGGAGTATAATACAGTCTGCTCCATGTGCTGTATTATAATGAGTGCTGAATTACGGCTTCCCCAGTCTGTGTTCTATATATCATATATCTGCGGCACACATGTAAGAGCAATACAGCAGAGCCCCTAGTGTCCCCTGTCTCTGTAGCGTAGTGCGTATGTTTTATAGTTGTTGCTGCTTTGTCTGCCCTGGGTTCGAATCCCCTCTCCATCACCACATATGTGAAGAATAAATTTGATCCAGCACCCATACAGTTAATAGCCTCACAGTGCAGAGACAGGTGTGATTAGCAACATTGTAACCGCACTGAGCCTCAGCTGAGCCCTGATCACTGACTGAACAGCACAAACTGAAAGTGAAACTTCAGAAAGACGCTGACTGATACCCGGACATTGTATAGTCTGGGTACAGCACAGCTCCGGACCCCGGACGCCATATACGATTCCCGGACTGTCCGGGCGGCAACCCTAGTGATGACGTGGCCACATGTGGTTCAAGTAAGATGGTTGGGTGTTCCCAGCTCGCTCTTTCTTCTGCCCTGTGACATAACTAACCCTAAAGCGAGACAGGTGGGACAGAAACTCCCAGTGGATAAACAGAAACAAGTTTTTTTTATAATTTTAAAAAGCCATTTACAACTTCTCCTTAATCAAAATTAACTTTTAATATATCAGGTTACACTATCTAATTTCATTCTGGCCTATATTTTTTAACAACAATTATAAAATGTATAACACAACACAAATATCAATTTCCTAAAGAACACTATAACATATAGTGTTATACTATTCCCACAGTCACATGACACTTTATGCAATATATGAGTTCAGGTGCCTCTTGATCAAGGGGTTTGTCCCGGGAGTTCTGAAGAGAGACAAATTGCCCACTGGTATATGAATGCATTCATATCAACCCAGATTTTAACTTGAAGTAACACAAAAGGATCATTAAGGCTTAGGTGCACTCTGTGGTACCACAGCCTTGTCTGTGTGGACTTGTGGTTTTTCTACAGCAGGGTAGTGGTTGACTGTATGGGATCCCATGGTCTAGCTAGTGCTTTGATGAGGTAGAGACAATGGCACTCACTATGGCGCCAAAAGTTCAGACACTTTGTCAGTGTTTGGAAAAGTCACCGCTGCTCAGCCTGGCAAGATGGCGGCCAGTGGCACTCAGGTCAAGATGGCGTTGTCAGTGTTTACCAAGTCCCGATAACTCCCCTGGTAGTGAGTGAGGTGCAAGTCTGGCTAAAGTGTCCCCTGTAACCTGTTTTCCAATGCTCTGGCGGCTGAGTAGGGATCCCTGGCGTCTCTTCATTCTCGTGCTCCGGTCCACAAACAAAGTCTTCTCACCACACTCAGATCACTAGCAGGCGGATCCCAGTGGTCCTCTGGATCTCTGGCCCCCAGGCAACGATATCAGCAGTCCCTCTCTGGACCTCAGCTTCAGAGCAGACAAGCAGCCTCTCTCTCCAAAACGCCAACAGTGCTTTTACACAGCCAGACTACACCCGGAACACAGTCTTCAGCGTTCTCTTCCTCTACAGACTCACCTCTGCCACTTTTCAACTTTGTACACCACCCCATATCTACACATTGTCTTCTCTCTTCAGCCAATCACAGGTATTTGGGGGGGGGAGGAGGTAAAGGCTGCTGTATGTGAAGTCACAGTTAAAGGCACAGTAACACAGGGATACCTGGGGCATAACATATATGTGTGATAAAGTGTAAAATGAGAAACAGATTTATTTTATACCTCGTCATACATGAGCCCCTTGTCAGTGAAGCAGAACTGCTGGGGTTAGTACTTGCAGGGCTGCTGTAATGATCATACAATGCAAGAGAAAGGGGAGTATGATACCCCATTTCCACCAACATAAAAAACAATGCACATGAAAGCACATGTTTTTTTGACCTGGGTAAATTCCAGGGTAAAAACAAAGGAATTTACCCAGGTTTTTGGTGGAAAATGGGTATAAGTGGGAGGTAAGTAAAGTGCCAAAGCAGAACCAACTGTTCCATTCCCAGTACAAGTCCATGTAACTTTAGTAGCCAGTACAGACCATTAAAAAACACACTGGTTAAATAAATTTAAATGTACAATTATGATGTACCTGTGGTTTAATTAGGAATTTATAAGTGGGGTGGAGGAGGTAGGACCATATAAAGAACATTTAAAATTGTTAGCCCATAGGGGATGGGGCTTAGCAGCAAAAAAGTAGCGTATACCGTAACACTATATACTAGCTCAATTTGGCATTGGGATGTACAGAAAAGATACATACATACACCCTTTTACATTATTCCTGAAGAGAATGTGCAGCAATACACTGCTATTCAGTCATAAAAATATGCTAAAATAAAATTTTATAAAATTGTAAATATATTTTACCATATGTAGTGTTTGAATATAGGGCCATTTACTGAATATAATATTTTTATTTACAATTGCACCAACCCCTGAGCTGGTGCAGAATTCTAGTTGAAAGTCTAAAATTCTGCACCAACAGCAGCACTAAACCTCTCTATTTTCTCATTTACATTTACATTTAGGATCACCCTGTTTCACCCTGCTGCGACCACNGAGCTCCACAGAGAAGATCTTCAAGAGGATTCCCCTGGTTCCTGCAAGATAAGCAATCAGTACATAGCTGATGACACTGAGCCACTTTGGCTTTTGCGGCTGCTTTTCCTGGTTTGCCTTTCAGTCTACCCAGCTGTGATAAAAGTAAAAGAAAGTGAGAAGGAGTGGTTGTCAGTTTCCACTTTCTACCAGAGCATTAAAATATCTTGTAAAATGACTTTCCGTGCTGCCCACCTTGGTTCTTTAAGTTTGAATGTTGTACGCTTCCTCTCCGTCTTCAGAACATCTCTCCTCTCCTTCCCTCGACCTGCTGGCGTTGTTCGGAAGCAGTTGGCACCTATGTTCACGTCTGCTGTCCCCTTCTCCCCCAAATACTGGCTTATCACATACCCTCCCATGCCTCTGGTGACCTACAAGAAATCGATTTTTGCCAGATTGAGCAATGCGGCTAGGGCCATAATCCCCACACATTGGCTCTCCCCTGTCCCATCCTCGCTCTCGGAGTGGGCTCAGAGGATTTATTTCTATATTCTATATGGAGGATATTATCTCCTCAGCTGAGGACAAGTCTGTGGACCACAGGGCCACGTGGTCTGGCTGGAATATAAGGTGAGTGCTGACTTTCTGTACTACTCGGGTTAGTCTCTTTCTGTCTCCTTCCTTCATAATTTCTCTACGGTTCTCTCTCTTTTCTAGCTTCATAAGCTTTCTCCCCCTCCCATCCTGCCTTTCACCCCCCCTTTTTTGTTCTCCCTTCTCCTTACCGTGAGTAACTCACGCTCCGACTGGTCCAAGGTTCCACACACCTTTCTCTACGGCTCTCTCTCGTGTTTGTCATCACCCTGGTTCTTTTGGTCCTATTTTCCCAGCACCCTGTTTTCCAGGTTCATGTTTATGATGGTTACTGCCTTTTGATTCTATAACATTTTTGTGCCTGCTTTCCATTGTTACAGCTGGTGTTGTAGTGCTGTATAGCATCACATATGTACTTTATGCTTGTCTGTCTTATAATGGCCCTGGTACAAAAACATAGATGTGGTAGAATAGGATGTGGTTCAGTGGTTCACCCATCAGTCCGGTTCTATTTTGACAGGGTCATTCCCAGCAAACATTTAGTGAACAGGCTACAGTGCTATTTGTCTACTTATTGGGCCAAACTGGTAGGCAGGCAGGACAGTCACCCAAAAGCTGCACTGTCCCACTGTAATTGGGACAGTGGGGTGCAGTGTAGATGATACAATTCGCATTACTAAGTCCCAGTTGGATTTTCCTGAGGGAAGCAAAAACAAGTTATGAGATATGCCGTACACTAGCCTTTCATTATCCTGCATTTCAACCACATACACTGGCCACTTCTTGGTAATCAGGCTGCTTGTTGTGTTTTACAAGCTAGTTTTACATCATTACCATTCTGAATGTGAGAATTGTGCGCCTTTCAATTCCCATTACTTCTTAATACACTTTCTCCAAAGAAAATATTTTCTATTTGTTAATTCTTCAAATACCAGGTATTCTTGCTGTGCTTTATTATTTTGTAGCCGACATTCTGTAAAAAATCTATACGAGGCTCAGCACTCCATCATTAGATTATCTCGTGTAAATCCAAGTAATGCCAGCAATAATCTTCTCTTTTAATGATGTAGTTCATATAGACAGGTACATTAGGCCCCAGTGTGTATGGTGATACCTCCCAGTGTTGCCCAGTTTTGAGTTAGAAAAAAAAAACTGCACTGAAGAATTACATTCTCCTAATGAACCCCTATCACTTGTTTCAAAAGAGATCAGATGAGATGGAAATGAGAACTCATGTTGTTTAGAGGAAAAATATTGATCCAATTACTAATGATGAGAAGCTTTGTCTTACAACCACACCGAACAAGCTGCTTGTGCCTCATCCTTCAAGTGTAACCTGAAATAACTCCAAAGAGGAAGCAAATTATGCTGGATCAATATACAGTAAGAAATGAAGGATCTTTATAAAGAATTATGAACGCATGGCCCTTTTACCAATGTATTCCATGCTGTGGAGCATAACCTGTATTAACCAAATAGAGTTGATTCATTGTTACATATTTTCATTCATATTCATGAACTTTAGAAATATAATAGAGACTTAGTTATGCTGGTCTGAGCTTTATTCTCTATTAAAGGTATTTAGTTGCAAAATAATTTTTAAAGGTCACGCATTTAGGCTGACTATTATTAAAGGGTTTGAATTAAGAAGCACAAATTACATACAAGGAGTTACAATCCCTCAGATTTGTTCAGAAGATTTGTGGAAAAGTTAAAAGCTGTGTCAAATTCAATACTCATCTGTGTATGAGGGAATCAATGAAAATGTGACATGTATTCCTGTCACTGTGCTACATGTACGATGCATATTGCAACGATTAAGAGATAGTATAACAATATCAGAGTACAAAGCACAGCTCTTGCAGAGTTATTACAAGGGGGCATTTTGCAATCCCTAGGATCATAAATAAAAGTGTCCATTCGGTGAGTGGTGCATATTTGAGTTCCACATTACTAGGACGGTAATCCACTAGATCCAAAGTTTCGTCTGGTAAAAATCCGTATGGCCAGTGGCGTAGCTATAGGGGTCGCATTTTCAGAAATTGTCAGTGGCTGACGATATTGCTGACGATTTCCTCAAATGTGTATTCACTAAGTGACGAATGTGTATTTTTTCGTCATTTAGTTTGACGTTTACAGATCGTCAAT